>VYZM01004452.1:8064-30339 GCA_013398915.1 Dromas ardeola | reverse complement strand
TCCAGTTCTGGAGCCCCTACTACAAGAAAGATATGGACGTGCTGGAGCGTGTCCAGAGAAGGGCCACGAGGATGATCAGAGGGCTGGAGCACCTCTCCTACAAAGACAGACTGAGAGAGCTGGGGCTGTTCAGTCTGGAGAAAAGAAGGCTCTGAGGCGACCTTATTGTGGCCTACCAGTATCTTAAGGGGGCCTACAAGAAAGCTGGTGAGGGACTTTTTAGGATGTCGACTAATGGTAGGACTAGGGGGAATGGATTAAAACTAGAGATGGGTCGATTCAGAATGGACGTCAGGAAGAAGTTCTTCACCATGAGGGTGGTGAGACACTGGAACAGGTTGCCCAGAGAGGTGGTGGGAGCCCCATGCCTGGAAGTTTTTAAGGCCAGGCTGGATGGGGCTCTGAGCAACCTGATCTAGTGGGAGATGTCCCTGCCCATGGCAGGGGGGTTGTAACTAGATGATTTTTAAGGTCCCTTCCAACCCTGACAATTCTATGTTTCTATGATTTAGCACTGAGATTGTCTGTGCCTCAGCTTCCCTACACAGAGAAAAAGAGATTTGCACAACTTTTCATGGTGTATCAAATTTGTTCTGCTTCCAAGCTCCTGTTAATAATAGTTCTGTGCAAAATGGAAGGGAGCTAGTTTTACTTTAAGAGCTGAGGGCAAGTAAAGAGCATCTGCCAGCTACATAAAAAAAAATCCCAAACATCTTAGGCAAGGAAAGCATGACCTACTACTCCGCTCAAAAGCAATTCTCTGATTGTCTGTATATAAAACTGCAACTTTGGGACATTGTTTCTGATCAATCCTCACATTTTAGAGGAACATTTCATTCTTACTGGCTGAAAATTTGAAAAGAAAGCAAGAAAACAGAGGCTACATCCGCTGACCTGAGCTTGTTTTTTTCAACCACTTCCATGTTACCATGAACTTCCAGGATTCTTCAAGGGAGCCATGAACATGCTCTATCCTTAATGCCGTCTCCATCTCACCCTGTCTTGGTAGCTCAGCTTTGCAAGTCTTGCACATCCTTGAAAGGACAATTTTTACTGAAGGTTGGGAGAAAAGAAAGGAGAGAATGCTTAGGGAGAAGACAGCAGGAGAGATGCACAGCATCAATGCTGGAGAAGCCAAGGGGGCTGGAGGAGCTCACAGAGCCACTGGCTGTGGGAGAGGGAATGCAGGACATTGACAGCAGTGTGGGAAAAGGGCAGCCAGTGGGATGGGAGACTGGCATACAGGATGGGGATGCATGGAGAACAAGGAACACACACAATCCCTGGCTTGGAGATGCGTACCTCAGGGGCTTTTCCCTCTGCAACACCCACGTGGTAAATAGAGCCCACAAGCAGATAATATTCAAACTGCACAGAGTCATGAAGCAGGAGAAACCTGGCACCGCTGGGTGAAATGGAGATACCAGCCACAACAACGAAGGGGCATGAGGAGGCAGGGGACTGAGGAAGTCCTGTCAGCAAGTGAGCTTGCTGGGGTCTACACGGCCTGTCCTGCCTTGCTCCCCTGTTCTGCTCCAGGACCTGTACTCCTCCAGTTTCTTACACAGTAATGTTACTCTCCATTTAGCAAAACTTCCCTAATGCTAATCTGCCCTTGGCAGTCTTCTGTCTCCACTCCTTCAGCTTCTGTCAGCACTTAATAAGGAACATCTGATTATCTGTATCCGACTGACGTCTCATCTGTGACTGCCAGAGACTGTTCCCAGGGCCGCCACCGTGCCCACCTGGGAGGTGCCTCCAAGCACACACCGTTGTTGGTGAGTTGCACGACTGTTGTGCTACACCCACTTCATGCATATTAGTAGTATAAGTGTACCATATGGGCAATTTAGGGCACGTAAACTTGATTTGCTCAGACTTCAGGATGCTCCAGTGTTGCTACTCTTCATGTGCTTTTCACACGGTTTGTGGCAGGTCTGCTATTCAATTTCCTACTGACAGTCACAGCTGAAAGGTCTTATTTGGAATTATAAAGCTGAGTTTTTTCTGTTAATTTTTAAACTTCCCTCTACTCCCCCTTGCACTCCCCTCATATCAATAAACATCTGCCTGCCTTCCTGAAGGCCACCCATGCTAGCGTATTCCAGCAAGATCCTGTTACAGGTCACAGCACAGAGCCCAAGCTATGCACTTGCTTTACCTCCACCCAAAGGGATTTAAAGAAATTTAACTTCCAGACAATCTGGAAAATCTAAGTTGATCATTTACTGCTATTAACCCCACAAAAGATTACACTGAGTTGATATGCACAGGTAGTTACAGCATTTGCAAGCACAGACCTCATCAAACACATATGGCACCTGAGCAGAATGTTTCCAACAATCTGAAGTCAGCACATACTGCTTAAACTGTTGTTTTGTCCCCTTCCCCCTCATTATCCCTCTCCCCTCACACATATATTCCTCTGCTTTGTCTTTCTCCAAGAGAGATAAACAACGGGTTTGATTCCTTTCTCACTGCTATCAGAGAGCCTCAGCTGTATTCAGAGTGCCCAGACTGTGCAAGGACGAATCTGCAGGCACTTTCTGCAATTAATTCCAAAACCAATAAAATATTTACTGCAGAAGGCCCAGTTCAGTGGCATCAGTCAGCAACATGCTGAGGAGGGCTGGCACACCATAAAGGCATCATCACCTTTTCTTAGCGAAAATCTACTGTAGATGAAGGAAGATGTTGGCTGTTAAGCACTCTGCTAGACAATGCATGCAAACCCTACCAATACAGAGAAGATACTGAGATTACCAGAAGTTGAAAAGGAGTCATAATATTAACACCTTATTCCCCACTGACCACTCAGCCAGTATTACACTGTGGAAGATAAGGTGCAGAAAAATATTTGGACATCAGGACCCACTTTGGCAGCCACTGCCTTGGACGAGCACTTCTCCCACTTTTTCTGCCATTCCTCTCTTTCTTCTCCAGTTCATCTGTGATGGGTGGATACTTCCACCATCAGCTTAACTGATGCTTGCTCCACTCTCTGGGATTATTTTGGTGCACTAGTAATTGCTGTTTCAGTTCATCTCCCCACCTGATCTCTCTCTGAGTTCACAGACTCAGCAGCACTGTCCTGCATGCCTTGTTACTAGCATTCAAGAACTACGCAAAGACAGAGGATGAACAAGGGCCCGGTTGATATGCATGATGGCAAGAAAGGTTTTTCCCCTCAAAAGCAATTGAACTTCCTATTCTGAACATGACACGGAGCATTTCAGAGATGGGCACAGCCCCTCCATTGCTCTCCTAGACACCTTCAAAAAAGGAAGGAACTGTGCAGACTTCTGCATACACAGCAGTCAGGCCAAAAGAGATTAAGCGAGGTGCAGACAGGGCAGTGGACACATCTCCCTTGCCTGCTTGCCTGTTCCCCAACACCTTTTTCTTCCTGACTCTACCAAAGTGCAGAGGCTGTTTCCGCTGTTAGTGATTCCACTGCAATTAGCAGTGCCTCCTATGTCAGACAGCCCTGCTTCTCTTCCCCTTCGAGCTCTCAAACTCACAGCCCTTGTTCCTCTTCCTGCTGGACAGCTTTTCTAAGCCTCACCTGCATGTCCTGTCCCTGCTGTTGTGTTCTTGCTGCTCCACTCTTCTGATTTTATTGACAGATGCTAGTGCTTGCGCTGTAATAAAGTAGCTTCGTAGACATTGCGAGGTCACAGTGTTTCAGAGCACCGTTAGAGGCAGAAAGGAGCTGTTTAAGGGAGCTGTTCTTGCAATTGGTAAAGAAAGGAAAAATAGGATGCATGAAGATAAAAGTTGGTGAGAGGAAAGCTGCAGCAACAGCCAGTTACTGTTCAGCCAGTACCAACCAGTCTCATCTGGTAACCAGAACAAACTATGCAGTGCATTGTATTGCTTTACTCTCCTGTCAACACAATCAAGCAAACTTAGCCACCTGGCGAGGGAAAGCTGTTGTGTTTTCAAACTATCTGCTCCTACAAATGCTTGACATTCTTGCTAAAGCTGTATCCTCTTTCAGTTACTGGAAAGCTGTTGTTAATGTCTATAGTATTTGGGAAAAGCTCATGTGCATCAGCTGTACATAGCACTGCAACCTTACTTGTAAAATGAGCTTGAAAAATGTTTGATTCCTCTTCCTAAAACTCTGAAAAAAACCCCAGGATTTCCAGCTCCTAACATAACAGTGGTTCCATCTGTTTCTAATCTCATTGTTCTGGGTACTTCTTCCTGGCCCAAAGACACAGAGGGGAAGTCAGTGATTCTTTCCAGAGGGTGGAAATTAATTTGTCAGTGCTACAGCCAGCTCCATTGCTTTCCTCTGAAACACTCCACAGCTCAGGGTTATCGCCTCAACCCTGATTGCACTCATCAGCCTGACTTCCCACTTCTACAGAAAAAGCTAAAGAAGTATCCGTGCTAGAGGAGCGTTTATTACTGACAAAGTTCAACTTCTTTGCCACACTTACACACTACTTTAAATGGGCAGAAAGACAAATAAATCACTTCTCATCCCCCATCTTGTGTGAAAGCTCAGACAAATATCAGGTTTCTCTGCCACTTAATGTCCAGCATTAGCGGCTGATGGCCATCATCCTGTAGAGTTAGGGAGCAGCATCCTTACAAGACACAACCTGCCTGCCCGGGCACATTGCCACAGACTGCTCTGCTTCTGCAGCACTTCTTGTACCTGTTTCTCAGCAAAGGAGAGCACTGAGCACATAGCCTGTCGGGCCAGCCCTCCGTCCCCAGGTTCAGCTGATGCAAGGATTCTTTGCCTTTTAGGATGGCAGTCCCTAGAACCCATCACATAACAATACCTATCAAGCTCTTAAAATGGGCCTTTTAGGAACAGAGACCATGATTTTTAATCTCTAATGTTAATGCTTACTTCTACTGTACAGATATCCAGAGGAAATCTCCTACCCCACTTCTGTGACATTATGGAAGCTAACTGATTTTGTGGAGTGCCAGAAATAAGCTTTGTATTTATGGCTTTTAAATAAGTGATAAAATACAAATCCTCCCCCTAATGTTTTCAAAATATATTTCACATAAAGTCATTTTCTCTGTGAGTCAAACTCAGAGGAGTGTTTAAGGTGAAGTAATTTCCAGCTCCTGGGAATATTACATCACCTTTGTCTGCCTGCAAAAGTTTGGGCTCTGATCAAAGTTGAAAGGGTCTGTCTGCTCCAGTTGAAAGGTTCCTGCCCTCACCTCTCTATCCCTCAGCTGAGGTTTCCATTCCTCCATTCCTTCCTGCCTGCTTATCTGTACATGCTCTGCACTCAGATCTGTCAAAATAATCCAGTTCAATCCACATCCCCTTCTTCACCCACAAACATAGCATAAGAATTCATGCTAACCTGGGTAGCCCTCACAGAACCAAGGGACTGAGGGAAGAGCCACATGTGCAGTTAGGCACATGGCAGTTTTCAGGAGAATCAGTAAGAACCACCTTCTCCACATCAACATACAAGGTATTTATACTCATGCAGATCATACTTAGGGGGCAATTCCAAAGACAAGGCAACCTGAGTATATCTAACACCTTACAGCAACCAGAGGAGGGGGTGTCCCAGCTTTCTCATACCATTCTCAGTTATCTGGTCTTCCTTTTCACCTTACGCTGTCTTTCAATGAACCAATTCATCTTACTAAAGAGGCAGAAAACTAATGTAAAAAATAAAATAGAAAAGCAGATTTGTTTTCTGCTGTTGCTTCAGTGAGTTGAATCAGCATAGAGGCAGCTAAGCACCAGAGCCCACATAAGGGAAGAAGCAGCACCATGCAGACAGAAGCAGGAGAGAGAAAATCAGCAGACCCTTTTGGAAGCAGTATGCCAGCAAATCCCCACTCCAAGACATCCCATTCCAGTAGCACTGGACAGCCTAAAAAACACCTGGTCTTTCAGCCTATCCTCCCCAGCAGAACTGGAAGTCTAAAGATGTACACTTTGTAATAAGATAAAAAAGGGAACTGTCTTGTTTACAATGTTTTTTGCTATTTTCATTTCATGCAAACCCATCCAACCATTCCTAGAGCTAATCACATTTAAGCAGGCAGTTCTGCAAGTTCAAGCACTTTATTCTTATTACAGTTACTGTTGCAGTAGACACGGTCCTAGAGCTGAGCCATCCTCAGCTACTGAATGGACCCACAGTTTGGGGAAAGGGATAACGGCCTGAATGAAGCTCTTCCAGGACTACAGGTCAGGGGGCTGTGCTAGTTCCTGGCCAATGCCTGACTGTGGGTGATACTCACTTTCCCCGTTGAACCTGTCTGTTGG
This sequence comes from Dromas ardeola, assembly GCA_013398915.1. NCBI lineage: Eukaryota > Metazoa > Chordata > Aves > Charadriiformes > Dromadidae > Dromas > Dromas ardeola. Next base: position 24,071 of record VYZM01004452.1, on the reverse strand, counting down.
CGAGGTTTCATGCTAAAGTGTACTAAATAAGTATGACTTTCCCAGTTTCTGATACATTGTCTTCCAACATGGTTCAGATAAAATCAGGAGCGTCCAGCACCTACACATCAGCACAAACCCTGTATGCTTTTCAGGTTTTGATATACTTGTAGCCTTTTTGCATAACAACAAAGTGAAATCTGAGATTTAGGTCAGTAAAAAGCAGGCTAATTAGGTATCCAAGCTGAAGCCTGCGAAAAAGTATAGGCGAAAAGGAAAGTAGGCAAGTAATAGATACACTTTGATTTTCCTACTCACAGTCGGCCCTCATTTCAGGAAAATCTGAACATTGTTCTCTTTGCTGGCCTGCCTTCCTTCCTCAGAAGACACAAGGTAAAACCAGGCAGGCATTCCTTTTCCAGTCTCATGCTTACAAAACAACTTGAATGTATTACTCCTTCAAAACATCTGTTTGCACTCCTAACATGAGAAAAAATGTTGAGACTTTAGGCGTTTGATAACAAGTCGTGACCTCTGCTTTGGAATTTGGAAGTTGGTTAAACCCAGCTTGCTTCGCTTCCAAAACCTCGTCACTCTTGAAATTTCAATGAATTAAAGTTTAATTATTACAAAATGAAATGATTCCTATGTTTCTCTTTTAGAGATATTCACTGAGATTATTAAAGACGGCTCATTAGCTTTGCTTCATTTCTTTTTACTTTTTAATTACACTAATGGATGAAGTTCTACCTAGTGAGTCAGAATGTTTTTAGTGCAGGGGTGGTGAGCTCATGAGCTGAATACAGCACGCCAAGCAGTTCCTCCAGGCCACAGCCCAGTCTTAACACTGTCATCCAGAGCCTCCCTGAAATGTGGACAGGCAGCAAGCCACAAACCAGGTGATTACTTGGGCAGCCTGCACCAACCATTTCTTCTAAAAGCCTCACAGTCCTTCCATCAGTTGCTTTCATCTTGTCTATAGCCTAAAGGCAGGTCCCACCACAAGAAAGACACAAGGCAGGACTGTGTACGCATGTCTGCCAGGATAGATATGCAACCTCTGGCCATATGACACACTGTGCGCTGATCACAGGACAGAGTAAGCCCACATTAGCCACCTAACAGGACACACATGCAGCCTCCAGTGAGATGACTCATTTCACACATACCTGGACATGTGGCAGCCAAACAACAGGGCAGGTACATTTTTAGAACATGACATATACACGGCCACTTATCTAATGAGGGAAGGGCCCCACCTTTCCTTATCACATAGCTATCAGAAACTATGTGACTGAAAAGGCTGAAAGCACAGGTGCCCCCGCCTCGGAGCAATTCTGGTTATGGCGAACACACTGCTGCTCCAACAAGCACATAATTTTTCTCCTCTGTTTTGCAGGAGTTCTCCATTACAGGGTAGAGCGGTCTGTATCTCCAAGATAACAAGCTAGTCCATTTTATTACACATTAATGAGGTTCAGTACAAGGTTTCCTTTTATTTTCAACCACTTGACTGATGGTGAACATTCTTCACACAGTCAGGCAGAATGCCTGCAGGACAGCCTCAGTCTCTGTTCACTCCTGCAAGCTGCTTATAAAAGGACAATGGAGTTAAATTGCCAATGAGGAAGAAAATACTAAAATAATAGCTAAAGAAAGAAATATCATTGTCCTCCACTGAGTACTTGTTTATTTGCTTACCTGCTTTTCTAAAGTGGGGTCTTTGTTCATGGTCTTTCTTAAGGGAGAGGTCTTTCTTAAACCATGGAAAGACACAGGAACAGCAAGGATCAAACATCAGTGACCGGAAGGGCAATGAAGCAGCAACCAGCCCTGTTAAGGATACAGGTGTTTGTCTTTTACAAATGTAATGTGGCATCTGGCATAAAAACACACTGATAGGGTAAATTCCCACCCAAAAAGTTCAATGGTTGGAAAACAATTACAGAGGAAGCAATTTCTAGGCAAATGATCAAAACCGTCCCAGTGCAGGGACTTCAGTGGAAGGTAACAGAGGTCATTCTGTATTTGATATTGATTTATTGAAACAGCTCTGGCTTTAAGTTTTCTCATTGTTATGATGAAAAACTATGCTTTGGGAGTATGTTTTAACCTATATGTTTCATGCATCCCAAAGTTGTATCCAAACACTGGCCTTAAATGCAGTACCTGCAGGCAGGTGAGGTAAAAGTGAAAGCCAGTTTCTTTCCTTCAGGATAGAATATTGTTTTGATACCTGGCTTAGGCTCCTCCACCCACAGCAAGGTGCTGCTGTTAACATTAAACACTTACCCTCTTTATGCAAGCCAGTAATTTTCAACGAGAGGGCTACAGTTCCCAGAAGGTTTATGGACAATTGCTCTGAGAGAGCTGTAAAGACAAGCTATTTTAATAGTCTCAGAAACACCAACCAGGGGTCCACACCTCCAGGAGAGAAAAAGGCAGAGTGTCCATAAACCAGAAAAGGGTAAAATCCCTGAGTTCTCCCCTTGTTCACTCTCCTGAGGTTTTTATACTCACTCCTCCTCTCTTGAGACCTCTTACTCCTGTGTCTCAGTCCCCCGTCTCTGATCTTTTAAAAATAATTCCTTTCTACATTCAAATCCCTCCCCTCTCCTTTAAAAATACAAAACTTTTACCAATTAACTACTGAAACAATTATCTGTACCTTCCTGCCCTGAGCAGACACAGCGCTCATCATTCTAATGAAGCAATTTTGCACATCTTTATTATGCGTTGCACTTTTACATTTAAAAATAAAGCATGACATTTATCTACATAACTGTAATTTCTTAATGACTTTCCCTCAGGTGTTTTTCTTCTAAAGCACAATTATAGGTACTGAAGTGACTCTATAAAATGGCATGCATACCCGATTACTCTTCTTGTCTGCTTCCAGGGTGTTCAGGGGTCATTTTCTAACTTAATTGACATTAGCAAAATGTTGCTTTTGATGGAATGGCAGAGATGAATCAGCTGGAGGGGAGAAAACTTGTGTCTAGTCTTCTGCCTACACTAACAGGCCAACTGCCACAATTCTGACTGCAGGACTTACAGTTCCTGAGAATGGCCTGGCAGGACCTAACCTCCACAAGAAAAGGCTGGGAGATGTGGCTGATCCTCACACTGCATCAAGTTACAGGACAAAGCCAACAGCCACAGGCAGGAGTACATTGCCCACTGGAGTGAGACTTTGGAATGTGCTGAGGGAAAACATGCTTTCTTCAGGTGCTGAGCAGAACTACCATTCCTATTCATGCACCAACCCAGCCACATGTGGTACATCAGGTCAAAAGAGTCACAGATAACAATAGCATGTGGGCAATCCAGATCCCCAGAGGAACATGGAAGCAAATACGCAGGCTAACACTCCTCCTCTACCAGCACTCATCCACCCTTATAAAACCCAGCTTGGAATGGTCCTATCAGAATATTGCTTAATTTTGAATGGCTCAGCTTGAATGTGTTGGATTAGAAGCAGAAAGTTGATGTCAGGTGCAGTCATTTTTCTGAGTATATTTATAATTAAAAATACACTTGCAAAATAAAAGCGGAGACTCATGTCATTATTTTTTGTTCCAATCCTCCAGCAGCCGTAGCATCACAGCGCACACTATAGGGCATGGCCTGGTTATCACAAAACTCTGAAGCCAAAACATTAAGACTGGTTTTTTAAGTATTTGCAAAGCTCTAAAAGCACCTGAGTGTGACATGATGCTGTGCTTAGGATTACCTATGTACACTGAATTAAGGTCTTAAAATATATTATTACAATACCAGTTTTGGGGGGCCCTTGCCTTATTTTGTTCACTACATGGATTTCCTCTGGGACAAAATCCAGACAATGTAGTGATGGAGGCTACCCTTTCTGGACACCCTCTGTATAATTTGTTGCAAAAATTGGCAAGTGATTAAAGGTGAACTTGAAGAAAACAGAAGGTATCACAACAAAAGCAAATGAATGTGGCTTTTTGCCATCAAGTTCTGCAGTGCCAGCCAAGCCTGTGTGATTTAAATCACACTTTTCACTGTTTTTTAGCAATTGCATATTCCTCATCTTCCCATATGTGGCTTGAGATTGTAGGTTCTAATTTGTAGCTGAAGAGTCAGCTTGCAATTGATTATGTGGATGCTTTACTTTGAGTATCTGCAGTACTAAACACTGAGTACTCTGAAATAACCAGCTCCTGGGCATGTCAGTCATAAATTAGCACAGATAACAAAGAGAGGGTACAAAAGCCACATCACACCACATCACAGGAGTATTAGTGAATAAATTTAATAGGAATGCACAAGAGAAAAAAGTGCATTAGGAAATTAATCGCTCTGATTTCAGAGCAGGCTCTTTTACCTACTTAATAACTTCAAGGCATTTGATTTTGCCGTCTTAAAAGTACCATTTTGTATATAATTTCCTAGACTATTCTCAAATCACAACCTAAAAAGAACAGAAATGCCAAACTAAATCACTACACCAACTCCTACGTGCCTGTCACAGGTGCCTGCCACACATACACAAGCCAAGACTTCTGGACCCAAACGCACAGGTCACAGTCCCTGAGCCAGACAAGCTGCCTTCCTGCCAGTGAGCCAGCGGAAGAGGTTGCAAGGCATTTACTTTGTCAGGTAACATTTACTACCATTGTTGGCTGATGGGAAAGGTAATCCATGGGACATCTGTCCCCGTCCAAAGGTTTCTGTAACACCAGCTCCTGGTCGGAAGCCCGTGCCTTTTCCCTATCCATCTGTGTCCTCCTCTTTCTCCAGCAAGCCTCTTATATGACTCCCACTGTTCTGGCTAAGCCACTCTCAGCTCTCTCCCTTTGCCTTTCCCTCCAAAGTCACAGCTTGAATATCAGTCTCCCAGCAACTCCCAGGTTGACATATCTTCCCAGTTTTTTGGTCAGATGTGTACCAGTTACCTCCTTCCTGCCTTGTCTTCAATGATCCTGCCCAACCTGCCTCTCTTTCAGTCTCCCAAGCAGTCTCCATCCTTGACCTTGACATGTGAACTCTCCTCTACATCCCCATGGTTACCTGTCCTCCTTTTTGCCCAGCTAAGTCCCAGCCTATAAACTTCTCAGCTGTTGTCCTCCCCAGCCCCAGCTTCCCTCCGCACTCGCTCCCTCCTCTTGCACCATCTCCATGCCTCCCTCCTGCCCGTCATCCAGCTGCCTCCCATTCCTTTCCCCATTCCACCCAGCTCCCAGGCCAAACTACAACACTGCAGAGACAAGCTTTCAAGAATATTCTTAAAGGAATAAAGCAACATACTCTTCCCTTAACCTTTCTTTCAGAAATGGTTTGATCACTTGGCTGCTATTTGTCAAAGTTTCCCACCTCAAGCAGACATCAGCTATTGAAAAGTGCAGCCAAAACTGTTAAAACTTCTCAAAATTATGAGCAACTGAATACAAAGAATCATAGCGGGACATGCTGTGCAGCCTTAACAACGCACAGTGCTATCTGCCTCTCCTGGAACCTTAGTTATATACAGGTGTAGTGCTTTCATTTAGATTATTGGCTTGAGTAAATATCCACTAGTTCCATTAATTTTAACTTTGCTTCAGTGAAAAATACTGGCCCTGGTTAAATAAAAAGGGGGGGTCAGCTTCAGCTTTTAAAACACAGACTTTGATAAAAATAGTTGAAAAAAATTCCACTTTTATGCATGTGGTAGCTATGTGCCACCTGCAAACAAGCAGCAGAGCATGCTCGCCAATGTTGTACTGCCACTCTGCTCTCAAATCTTTGTAAAAAACATGTTAAAAAATACAGATTTAAGGACAGACATTTGACGCTAGTTTTTCTAAAAGGTATGTGATCTGACATTTCCGATATGGTATTTGTTTCTTTCTTGGTTTTTCATTTCGTCTGTGTGTCATTTCTTTGTGTCCTACCAGGAACCTTCAATTAATTGTTGGTTGCTTTAGGAACCCTTAGCCATGCAGGAAAAGAAAGGTACGCATACAGACACGTATGTGAAATTCACAGGCTTTCATTAAAGAAAGACTGCACATGAATTGCAAAGATCCTTACAGACTGCATAGCCGTAATATTTTAAGCAGTTCCTTTCAAAAACTTTGTTGAAAAGTAAACAAACATGTAAACCCCCCACAGCATCCTTAAAAACATGAACATTAAGTTAATTCTGCTTGTATTCTACTTTCTCTTAAAGAAGTACATTACAGAGAATTTAAAAGTTTTCTTCTCTCTCTCTCTCTAGTTTTGGTAGGCAAAAACTTTTAAAAAGAAATCCTGAGATTCAACGTAGACAAAAGCAACAACTTTGCAAATAATTATTTTGGTTTACTCCTGAAGTAATAGAAAACTAAACTAAACTTTATGTGTCTTTACTAAATCATGTGGGAGAGAAAAACCTCTCATCTTTCACTTTTTACTTCTGCTAGTTCATGAAAGTTTAGAAGGTTCTGGTGCTGCTTTCTTTCATTTCAGTTTTCAACAGACAAGACAGAAACAGTGCAAGTAAAATGCCAGGGACGGTGAACTCATTTTATAAATAAAAGTGTGAGCATGTACAATATATAAAATACATGAGTTCATATTTGGTCAGATAATGTTCTTACACCTGTTCATTCAGGCTTTGGACCAAAGCACTTGCAGAGCTGGGTAAAAATAGATCTGTTCTTGTAACATTATCAAAAGGATCTGACCTAACAGGTGACGGCATCTTATGGGGTAAATCATCTAAATTGGATGTTTCCTCATGTTTTAGGATTGGTTAGTATTACTCAGTATGCATAAAATAGCTGATCTCTACTACAGGGCATATTGTATTTATGGACCCTCACCTTCTTCTTCGGTCCTGTCAAGTTTGTACTACAGTCCTATACTCCTAGTTTATATTATACACCAAAACTTTCATATCAGTTTTTTTATTTGCAAACTAATCCAAAAGTACAATCAACATAAGTTAAGTTAAAATATTACTGCAGACCTTTGGTAGACAGCAGTCTTCAAGCTTTATTCTCTTTTTTGAATGCCTTACGTGTTTTATGCATGTAGCTATATAGGTAGTTAAGGACAGTAATCTTTTCTTTATAGTATTTTTTCTTCCTTTGATATATGGAGAACTTAATAAAAAAGAATTGATACGATATCCACTGCATTTTAACTGTATATGTCTGTTCTGATACCAAGGTTGCTGTTTGTGAGCCTATTTAGTTTTACCTGAATGACTTAGGACCGTGCCCCCTCCCCAGAAACATTCACCAGTAAGCAGTTCTGCCCAGCACCCTTGCTGAAGTGGTAATTCAGTGCAAAAGAGAAGGTTAAACCTACTCTCCACAGGTGACAGTCACCGAGGAAGACAGCTTTGGAAACAAAACCATGCCACTGGGGATAAAAGCTGTACACATTTTTATCAAGCAAGAAGGCGGGCGAGGAGCCTGCAAGACTATGCTTATTTCCAATTAGCAGACAGTGAAAGCACCAGTTGCCCTAATTCATTTTTGATCAGCTTTTATAGGCACTGGTGAAGTTTAGAGTGACACACATTAATAAGGCAATTGTGGCAATGTGCCTCATTTGCTCAAAACCCATAACGTTCCCTGTTGACTCAGAGTTTACATTTCGTTTCAGCTCGCTGCATGTGAGACTTAGCAACCTTGGCTTAAACCTTGGGATTTGTCCATACACAGAACACCACATCAGTTTAATGTGAACAGTTTATCAAGCCGGTAAAAAATCTGGTGGGGCATAGATGACTCAAGAATGACTTCTTCGGATTTGAACGATTTAGGTTTCAATCAGCATAAGATTTAGCAAGCCCAGGGTTTTGGTTCTGGGCCATTCACTGAGCCACAGCATATTGCAGAAGGAAGGGTTTGTAATTAAAAATCAGCATTTGGGAAGCTCTTCTCCAGCTTCATGACACACTTTCTATGCCATCATTTTTGTAGTCTGTACTGTCAGTGTTTTACATTTCTTTCTGCAGGAAAGATGGCTTTCTGCTATATTTTTAAATTTTGGTTATTTATAAGTAGGGCAGTGAAACAAAGCACTGTATCAAAGTTAAATGTTAACATCTCTCCTTCTCCTTTTCCTGCATCTGGAACTAAAATAAAACAGTTAATGATTGTATGAGTAGCTTAGAAGCTCCTATAGAGAAATGCATCCTCCCTACTGTACCCCTACCACAACACCCTAATTAACTAGCTAATTAGCTAACATAGTAGCCAACATACCAGCTGATTGTGAGATTGCCAGCGCAGTATGGAATTTCTAGTAGTCAAAAGAAGCAGAAAAGTATTGATGCCTCTGCAGAGCAAGCATTCAGAAAGGGTTTCCCAGAAAAACCCAAGGAGGAAAAAGTAAAACAAGGAAGAATAAAAAAATAAAATCAGGCTTGCCAGAGCCATGTAACTAAAACATAACATACCTTCCAACATGGGAGGGATCAGTGCTGTCGATTTCTTATTAAAAGTATTGATGTCAAAAGAAATGTTACTCTTTTTTGTGTACTTTCAGGCAGGAATGCTGCAAGAACCTACCTAGAAGAATAGGCCTGACAGAATTAACTCAGTGTCGATCCAGCACAGATACTCCTTGAGGCCTTTGGCAACATCCTTGTCCATTTTCACATCTGTAAAATGAAGACAGATCTCACTCTCCTTTGCCTTACATGGCTACAGAGGTCAAGCAGATACCAGACTACTTTACCTTCTAGCAGTGTAATACAGCAAACAGGCACTTTTCCTGGGGGTAGAAAGAGTCCTAGAAGGGCCTGGGGCAGAACGAGGTGGAGCACCTACAAAAACCTTTCACCCTGCACATACCACTGCAGCCTTCCCCAGCCAGGGAAGGAGGGCAGCTAAACATCCCCAGTTGCCTCTGCTGTGGAGATAGATAAATTCAGTGCCATGTGCTGTCCTTTCCTTGTGATAAGAAGTAGGGGTGAAACCTATTTTCCTTCTTTAAGATTAATACTCCCCACCAGAGAGATCCCAAACTAAAGAAAACTAAAGAAGAAAATGTCTTTTTTTTCCTTCATATAACGTGTGGCTTGAAGTGATTTTTTATTTGTATTGCAGCAATACTAAGTTCCATGCACAAAGCAAAAGGATGAGATTTCTGGGATTTTTAGATACCAGTCAATGACAACTAATTGAAACAATGATGACACTCTGTGTCTGTGTCGATGTCTGGTTGACCATTTAGCAAATTTTTTCTTACATAAGGGACACCAATATTCTGAAAGGCAAGAAGCACTGCTCCCAGCTGGGAAACAGGGAGCAGTTCTACGTAGCAATGGGACCTTTATTTATCTTTTAACTCTGTGCACACAGCAGCATGATCCTTTCCACATATTAACAGCTGCAACCTTTCACATAAATAGCTTTTCATAAATTTAATCTTCTGAACTTTCACTACTCTTTTTATCAGCAGAGCATTTAGGAGAAGAGTAGCTTGCTCTTTAGGAACTCAGGTGATCTTCTGTTTTCAGTTTATAGTTTTAGAAGATGTGCTACTATATTACAGACAATCTGAATGTGTGCAATACTTACTGTACATGAAAGTGTTAGCCGTACAACTGGATGGGTACCGTGCCAGTCCAACTCATCCATCAGGCTGTCAACACCTTACTCTTTTTCTGCGGTGACCTATGTGGAAAATTTTCCTACAAACAGCTGTTCAGATCGTAGGCAGACAACAGATTGTCTTAAACGCACTTTCAACTGTGCGTAAAGGTTTGTGAATTTCTAGTTTCATCTGCAAGATAAATGAGAACAGGATGTTCTTTTGACTTACATTTATGATTATGTTTACATTTTCTATTTGCAGAAATTCTTCTGAACCTCTGAGCTCCATCACCAAAAAAAGAGTTAGTCCACTGACCTTTTCTAGCTGATGAAAAAAAAAATTGAGATGAGAATCCTGCAGACAATTGAATTCTTTTTTTTTTTCTTAAGGGTTCATCAGCAGATGTGAAAAGATGTACCAGAATCATGTGACAAAAGCTCAGCAATGTGCACTGTCAATGTGATGAAGACTTGTATTTCACAAAACTGAAGTGCTGTTTTATTATGTAAAGCAGCATCTTTTCCAACAGCACTAAAAATAAACATTTTTGGAACTGCCAGAGTAACTTAGGACCCTAATCCTTTGGACTTTCAAGGAGATTTAGGCCTTAAGCTACAGGCCAGACTATTTAAACATTTCCTAAATCCTTTGCATGAAGTTTCCTTCTAGACAAATCTAGGCTTTGAGAGGTGCCAAAAGAAGTAACTGACTGACAGCTGTAGGTAGAACTTAGATCTTCCAAATAAAGCTCTAGATGGCCATGAGTAGAGTTCATCACACTGGATTAGATGTCTGAAGAAAAGACCTGAGCTGGTCAACGATGACACACTTGACTTGTTTTGGACATCGCCTTTAGGATGAAACGAAACATCCTACAAAGCTCCCACTTCTTTTCCCTGAATTCAGCAGTAGCTCATTTCTAGATATCAACACTTCAGTAAAAAAATCCCCCTTTCAAATCGATCTTGGAAATCATATTTAAGTCCCTGAATCTTTTTTAGAATCCATCCTGTAATTTTTTTGTAGTCTAGCCCAGACTCTTAACACCATATATAGCTAAGCTGGCATATGGGCAATTTTAATAAAAGCAACACCTATATGTCATTCAGTAGCTTGTCCTTAGTTCTCCAAAAGCTTCACCAGAATTATCATTCCTGCTTTATAGAGGTGAAAGCAGAGATGCAGATATATTCTTTATACTGTCTGGCAGTAATATTCTGGTATCTGGCTGATGAAAAAGAAGAACTCCTCTGGGGGCAATTTAGAGCCGTAACTTAGCAATATTTAATCACATTTTGGAAGAAGGTATCGATTGTGGAATTAACTGAATGCAGAGAGCCTTGGGAGACTACTGCGTTCGGCTTAACAGAGCTCTAGCAGCCCTCGGGTTAGATTGCATCACACACGGATGTTTGACTGATGATCTTCATTAACTTCTTCCTTCAAATGTGACATTTACTTTTCCTCCAAGAGACATCCTCTTCATTCTTTTTTTCATGCACAAAAATTATACAACATTTTGAAAAAACAAGAAGTATATTCAGTAATTCATACTGCTTACCCTTCCTTGCCATTGCATGTGATTCCCATGACTGTACTTGATAACAGTATTTCCAGTGCACAGAATGTTCCTTTGCAAAACACAGGGGCTGGTTTTATTTGTTTATCCTTTCCTTTACACATTTCCAGAATGTCAACTCTGACGTTCTGTATTTTTGATGAAATTCTTCTTTGTGGTCTCAGAATTATGGATTGCAAGCTTAGTCAGAGCTATAATTGAGGGTGAAGTTAATCAAATACAAATGTTTATAAACCAGTTTTAAATGCTATGAACAAAAACATTTTTCCAGTTTTCTTCAGAGCTCATTCTGTTCTGTATAAACACATTTCTACGGCTGATTTTTCACCCATCGAAAACTTTCCTGAGTCTTGATGTAAAGGTGTAGGCCAATGCTAGCGGGAAGAAGGTTCAGTTCTGGGTGACTTCAAGAAGTCACAGTCTGCCTAGGTTTCAGTTCTCCCAAATACATGATGGGGATGATAATACTCTCCAGCGGGTCCCTTCCATTCTTGTCCATACTGACCGCACAGAAAACCACTATCAAAAGGACTGATCTCAACAGACGCAGTGGTGTGAAACCAGTTTGAAAAGCTACTGTTTTAGCATGAATTGATGTTCATATCATCAAAAAAAACCACAGCGCCATGAAGAATGAGAATGTGAGAATAATGCAACCAGAAAGACCAAACCAGCTACCCACCTTAGATGTGGGCCACAGAGATGAAACTAGGGGAATATTAAAGAAATGCAATAAATACACTAGAATAACTGACACTACTTGAATCAATTAACAGTGGCCCTCAGTTTTGTCAAAAAGTCCTACAGAGTATAAATTTCCCAAAGGTCTAGTCTAAGGAATAAAAGGAACACATAACATCCCTATCAAAAGAAATCTATCATTTAGATCAAAAGTAAAATTGTCATTTGCTATTCAAACAAAAGAAGACCAACTTCTGTCTGCTTCTGCAACAGTTTTGCTGCTCAAAATTGCTGTAAGTGCCAGACATGTCTCTGCATATGTATACAATACACCTATTTAAAGGCCAAGAAAACTTCACTACACAGTATTTCATTATAATAAATTTTAAATCGCAGGCACCTATGAGCAGTTTCGTATTTGTATACCTTGTCTTTATAGAATTGGCCAAGTATGGATAATACTAAATAAACAAAAAATTCCTTTGAAGTTCACCCAGAACAGTTTACTTCTGCTAAAAAATAGTATTTCAATTTATCTCTAAAAATCTATTTATCTTTTTATGATTTCTATTAAAATCATAAAAAAGAGGACAATTTCCAAATGAAAATGCCATTTCAAAAACCAATTTTTAAGCTTATAAAGTTACCAAATAAAATATGCTGCCTTTCCATGTTTTTTTTCTTTTTTTTAATGGAAAAATCTTTGAGTATATGACCTGAAAATTTTTAGTTTCACTCCTCGTAAAACTGCATTTTTGGGCAGTTTTGCTATTCACAAAAAATAGCCATCAGTTTGATGTTCACACTACCACTCAGAACATAATGATTTTTCTTAGAAGCATTCAAAACCCTGGAATGTCATGATACTACTTTCAGAAGTATATGAACTTTCTTAATTTTCATGTCTCTTTAGGCAAACAAATTGGGGTATTGACATTTACAAACACACTCTGGCTATTAAATTAGAGCACTTGTATGTAAAGGTATTAGGTGCGCAACAAAGCTCCCCAGTTAATACTGAGAGATACAGCTAAATGAGGCAGAGCAGCTGCCTTAAGAAGTTCCCACCCTTTCTCCCAGCTATCAAATGCTGCTTCTGCACCATAGCTCCCATCCCATTAGTTGTACCAATACAACTGTTGTGGGGCTGTTCTGTAAACTGGATCACTCAACTGATACAGGCTAAAAATAATTCTATTTATAGAATAACTATTTTCCTTATTTTCCTGAATCCAAAGCAAGCAAATTAAAGAAGATGTCATCTCAGCTGGGAAGGACATTTGGTGGGGAGAGAAAAGATCTTTCATTAGACTAAGCGCTGCTCTCAAGGAAAGCAGACAATTTTTCAGGGATGCAAATCTTTCTACAGGTCCAAACCAGAAGTCGCAAATTTAAGCTAACTACATTTTGGAGACGGTATCGCTAAATTTTTCTCAGTTACACTAACCTATTTGATAATATCAGAGGGAAGAGTAATGGAAACAAGCAGATTAGATGGGGAATATAGCGAGAGGAGTGATAGGACAGAGTGGGGAGAGATGAAAGACAAATGATGCTTCTGTTCAAAGAAGGGAGCATTTACTGTGGTGATTGTAGAAATCTGTGTATTAGTTTTGCATTTGTTCTGACACAGTTTGGTTTCATTAGTGATACATGGGGTTTGTGGGAACACTGTTTCTGATGATGAGTTTGGTGAGGCTGGGGTGAGATGGGAGTTATTTGGTGTCTTGCAGTGAGTGGGTTGGGAAGATGTTCTTTCAAATTGTGATCTTGTGATAAGCAATCCAGTATAACTGGAAAGAGATTAATTAAGGCCCAAACACATCAGTCAATTTAAGAGTTTATCAGCTAAACCACAAAACCAATACATTCTTAGCCTTTGGTAAAACAACATGATTCACTGCCTGCTAAAATTAGTCAATTACCTTGTGTTTGTTGATACAAAGGGGCACATCTGTGATTACCACCTTTCAGCAGACCTGCAGAAGCTTGTGCCTGGTCTCCTGTTTCTGACACCTTACAAGAACCAAACACCAAGCCAGAGAGAGGCCCATAGAGCGAGACTAACGGTGAGGCCGCTGTCATTCATCTGTGTCCTTTACTTAAGGATAGTAACTTCAGTGCAGATTTTCATGGAGGAAAAAATCGAGTAAGGATGCCTTCAGCAAGACTCCAAAACAATGCTGGCTTACTGGCATGACAACACATGGGTTCCAGTTCAGGCTGCCAAATTCATATGAGCTGGTCTTTCAAATACACAGAGGATCTCTTATATTGGAAAAAAATATACTGTTTTAGTATGCTAGGCTAATTCAGGTAGGTTTTCATGGAATGCTGTGGAAATAATTTAATAGTCTTTGTTAAGAACATCGCTCGTGCTTGTTTGCAGTACTAATTGCACAAATGTTTATGTACAACAGACAATATGTTCGGTGTTTTCAATATCTAAGAACCATGTTAAGAATAAACACTAATGACATATTTTGCAAGATACATAATCTGTTTGTTTATGTGACTCATTATGTCTAAAGAGGAGATTTTGATTATTTTAATACAGTCCTGTGGTGGATATTGTTGACTTTCCAATAGGCAAATGGACAGTCCGACAGCTAAACACTTGAAGAGGTTTCATACTTAAATATCTCCAAGAGCTGTAATTTTCCAAATCCATTAGATATTACATTTGGGATAAGGCACAAAATAATCCAAGCGATATGATGGTCAAAGAAGTATCTTAGTTAGTTAACACAAAGGGGAGCAGCTGGAAAAATAATGATGTATTGTCAACATGAACTTGTACTTGGTCAATGCAAAATAAAACCCTTGCAAATGTTAACAAAACATAAATACCAAGTACTTCTGTAGTTAAACTTCTCTCCTGTGAACCTCCCACCCCACCACTAAAGCAAACAAACAACAAAAGCAGATGCAACGTATTACTATTTTACAATATACTTTTTTTTAAAAATCACATCTCTTCAGAAGATAGAACATTTCATATTAATGTTCACTTCTCAAAAACTTAGAATTTTTACAGTTAGATAAAATTACAGCCATGCTATCTCATCTTTCCACCTCCCTAACATAATGATACCAGCCTATATGCCAACATCCCATACACAAGATCATCACAGCCTACCTTAGCACTCAGAAAAATGCAAACAGCTGCCTAACTTTTCACTCAAACATAGTATCTGACATAGTAGGAAAAAAACACCATGTGCATATTATTTCTTCACATCTAGCCCAAAAGGACTACTTGTAAAGAAGGAATATACTATTAAGAAATTTTATGTATTATACTTTTATTAAAAGCTAATAATGAGTTAGGGATTGTTCAGTGAAACTTTTAGCAAAGTTTTACTAACCGGCCTTTACATAGCTTCTTCACTTAAATAAAAATATAATACAAGCACAGCAATCAATGAAATTATAGCATAAGATAGTGCGGGAGTACTCATAAACTTGAAATTGTTTGTCTCGTTCTTTGGGAAAAAGAAGTCTATGGGAAAACCTTCCAGCTTTGTTGTCAAGGAGTTTGGATTGCTTTGCAGCTTAATGTCTACAGTGCTGGGGGTTTTGGTGCAGTAGTGCTACCCCTTGCAAAAATCCAGCCTATGTGCTCAAGCTATGGGAAAGTAATGTCAGTATTACTTACTATCTGCTCTTGTTCCTTGCTAAAGTTAACCCAGTGTATTATCATTTAGGAGAAAAGCCTATTCAGTATCTAATAAACAACAGTGAGGTTTAAGAAAAATAGCATAACTTACAATTTGAGACTGCATTTTTACCTGTTTTGTCAGAAAGAATTAATCTAGGCTATTTTTTCAGCCACCCTACAGATTCGTATTTAAATCACTGTATAAAAGTACAAGATTGGAATAATTTTTAGGCAGAAAAAGGGGAGGCTGCACCCATCCATACTCAGCTCACAAAAGTTTCAAATCCTCTCACAAAAAAGGTGTGGGTTTTAACTCTCACACTACAGGAAGTTCAGTAATTGGCATGCTGTTGGTGCCAACTGTCATGATAACTGGGAGTTTTAAAATTAGACTAGATGGAAAAGAAAAAAAACTGAGGTAAAGAAGATATCTTGAAATTGCAAGGAGATGTGGACTCTGTGATCTACCCAATGTTAATGATTGAAAGGGCCTATAATTAACAATGAGAGCACTGCAAAGGATTTGAATGTTCTATTGCTGCAAGACATGTCACAGACACTGAG
>VYZM01004448.1:393803-414769 GCA_013398915.1 Dromas ardeola | reverse complement strand
TCACACTCACTCACACTCACTCATACTCACTCACACACACTCACACCCCTTCCTCGCCGGGTCTCCCCGGCGGGCAGGGGGCAATCGAGTCCCTCCGGGGAGGCGGTGGCCCCCTCCCGCCCTTATATCCCGGGGGGGGGGGGTGTGTGCGTGTGTGTGTGTGCGTGCGTGTGCGCGTGTGTGAGTGAGTGTGTGTGTGCATCACACCGGGCACCGGCGGTCCCCTGCGCTGCCCGCCCCTGCCTGCGCGTATTTATGTGTCTAAAAAGGCAGTTGAGAGAAGGATTTCCGATTCGTTTCCGCTTCAAATAAACGGCACTGATAATCTCGGGCCTGACGCCTGATGCTAAAAGGGCATTTCACCGCCGGGAACAGGACCTACGGGGGGGCGGGGGAGAACACCCCGTCCGCCCACCCCCTCCCCCGGCAAGCAGGTCCCCCATGCCCGAGTGGTTTTGCAAGGGGAGATGCGGGCGGGCTCCTCCGCAGGGGGGAANAGAGGGGGGCGGGCTCCTCGGGAGGGGGGAAGGAGGATATGCATGGAGGGGTGTGTGGGGGGGGGAGATGTGCATGGGGATGCGTCTGGGGGTGGGGGACACTGACCATCCATCCCGGTGCCGTGGGATGGCGGTGCCCCCCCACTCCGGACTTGGGGGGTGCGGGTCGGCGGCTGCTGGAGCTGGGCGAGCCGAGCTGGGCACTGGGAGGAGTCAGCCACAAGCAAATGGATGGACCGGGGAGGGGGGGGATAAGGGGGAGCCGGACAGGGCTTCTCCCCCCGCAAGCAGAGGTGTTTCATTAGCCGCGGGCCAGGGGTGGCCCTGCCGGGGCCGGTCCGGGCCCGGGGCGGGGGGGACACGGGGACCCGCCGTGTTGCCTTATATGTCCGTCTGTCAAACCGCAAAGGATGTGCGAGGCGAGCAAAGCGCTGAGACTGCTCGTCCTCTGCTGTCAGGGAAAGTAATTTGATCCTTTTCGTATTGACAGGAGGATTTCTGGGGTAAAGGGCTGCTGGCAAATCCAATCCCGTGTTGAATATTATGGACCCAAATGGGAACAATTATTGATCCAACAGCCCCTGCAGCCAGGACTAACTTGGTGCGGGCTCCAGTAATGATATAATCGCTCGTCTAACGTTCGGCAGCAATAGCACGAACCTGAGGAAACAAGTGTCTAGGACCTTTTATCACAGATGGGAGGGAAAAAATGCCTATCAGGGAAAATGTGCAAGTGTCTGTTTCACACACACCTTCCTGCGCTTCCTCAGCCTTCGCTGAGATTGCTCCCCTCGGTCTGAACCGACTGCCACTCAAAGGAGAAACTTCTTTTCATCTCCGTTTGTTTTTTAGCTGAAAGGAGAAAAACCCCTCCAAACAATATAGCTGTACTTTAATCCCTGCGCTTAGCTTGGACGGGTTATGTAAAAGCAGGGGGGAAAGAAGAAAAAAAAAAGAAAAGCAGAAACCCACAGTGAATGGAGACTTCCATCTCTTATTGGCTTTGGCTTTTTTTTTTTTTTTTGACTTCTCAGACTCAAAGTTTTAATTGAAACCAGAAATCTATTGAGAAGTAACTGAGCCAAGAAAACCTCTGTTTTCTCTGCAACTAGGGATGGGGAATAAATAATTTTTTGCTGATGTTATTTCAAGTTGTTTGAGTTCTTTGGTTCCGGCCAAAAAAGCCCAGCATAGATTATTAACACATTATCATTTTAGGAGGATGCACTCTCTGAAATGTAATAAAATGGTGTTTTAGGTTTGTGCAGAGCCATAAACGATGCTAGTTGTTGGCAAACAAAAGAAACAGTGGCCATGATTTATTATTAATAATAATCATAACAGCTATTTAGCTTGACTTGATATTTACTGGGTTTCTCTACTGAGGTTCCTCAGTATCATTTCCAATAATGTACGTTGGTTAAGTTGGGAACTGTTCTTTTTTAATAACTGCTGTTGCCACATGCTTAATTAACTCAAGGAGTTAAATGTTTGAAAAGCTCCAACCATCATTTTTTGGCTTCAGATGATGTTTAATCTAGTCTTCTGCTCTGTTTTGACCTATCCTTTGAGCGCGTTTTCCCCAGCACACGCGTCTCTTAGGTGTAAGTGCCAGCTTACCAACAGGACTCTTGTTTTCCATTACAAGATTTGGCTAATCCCAGTTTCAGTGACTTTTTTTGCCCTCTCAGTAGGGCTCAATTGCTCACACATAATCTTTCCCTTCTGTTTTCTTTCCCCTTTGGACAACACCCTCCAGGACTGAAAAACTCTTGCCTTGTGCTCAGAGACTTGCAATTACACAGCAATTTTGACTCTTGACCCAACTAGTAGCAAGAAAGGCTATTGTCTAATGAACCACGTAAAAACAGTTCTGGGATCCAACAGATTGCTGTGATGGAAATGAAAGCTCTCCCAGTGAATTGATGACTGATTTGTTTAACCATATGCCTAGGCGGTCTTCCTTGCTCCCTGTTAACTACCCATCTCTGGAGTATCTGTGATCCATGGGTCTGCGATGATGTTGAAAGGCAGAGTTAATAACTGCCAAAATCTGCTCCATGATGCAGTAGGGCAAATTGAATAGGATTTAAGCCATGTTCAGAAATTCAGCATGTCATTTTTGCCTACCATAACATGCGGAGATGGAGGGTTTTGACAGTGTAATTGCCGCGATTGAGCATGCATTTGATGATGAGGGAAGGGCATCAAATCTGTGCACAAAAGAAAAAGGTGGTCAGCTGAAACCCACAGCAAAATCTAGCCTTGTTGCTGGGAAGTCAGGGCACTTTTAAGGCAGCAGCAATCCAAGCTTTAGCTCCAAAGCCTAGGAAGAAAGGCAAGAGTCTGTGGGAGAAATTTAGCAGAGGAGGTTCCCAGTGTTTCGCTGCAGGGCTTGCGGTTTCTACTGGGACTGGTTTTGCGACTCTTATAGGTTCTGTTCTCGTTACTTTCTCTCTTTCTAACTCGATAAAAAGAAAAAAAAAAAAGTTTTTCCTTTCCCATTATTATTATTGAGGAAATAAAATGACTCATCCTTTTAGGAAATTGTCATCTTGATTAAAGATGGGTTTTAAAACCCCTCAACTCCAGGTTTTAGCCTGGGGGGACTGTCAGATCTGAAAACGATTTCCAAACTTTTGAGGTTGGGACTGCTTTGCCTTTTGATACGGGCATGAAATCAGGTTGCAAGCGCGTGTTGTTAGCACAGTTGTTTCTGAGGTGCACTCAAACCCTTGGAGATGGTTTCTTTCTCCCATTCTCAACATGAAGGCTACAATTGATGTGGCTTCAAAAATTCATTGCATACTTGGAACTGCTTGGAGATCTGCTGGATGCTGGGAACAAGCGCAGCTCCCCAACAGGCTCCTGGATTCTGCCTTCATGTTTAACTGGTCATAGAGAGAGCAAAGCGAGGGAGATAAATAGGTAAAGGCAAAGACAAAACAATTTCCTAAATTGAATAAAAGCAGTCAGAGGATAATGCAGCTTGTCTTTCAGAGCTGAGGAAATGTCTGAAGGAAGTAGGGGGTGGTAATTTCTGTTTATC
This sequence comes from Dromas ardeola, assembly GCA_013398915.1. Lineage (NCBI taxonomy): Eukaryota > Metazoa > Chordata > Aves > Charadriiformes > Dromadidae > Dromas > Dromas ardeola. The sequence continues at coordinate 411,223 of VYZM01004448.1, read as the reverse complement.
AGCTCTTGAGAGGGAGCAGAGTTAGGGGCTATTTTGCCCTTTTGGAGTTGGATTTACTTTGCAGCACAGATTGTCCAAACACGATGATGAGCTTTTACTGTAAGCTGTGGGGCAGCGGGATATGAAAAGCAATCTTCTGGCATTATTTCATTTAGGCTTTTGTTGTCTTTTATGAAATTGAAAATTTCAAAGATTTCTCAGGTTAGTCACCTCTCTCTAAAAGGCCAAATCGAAACTCTGGACTTCAAACACCCCAAGGATTGGCAGGATTTGATCCAGGCTCGATTATGATCTTTACAGCTCTAGTTTACTTCCCAGTCTAGCTGGGGATCTTTGCAAGGTCTCCAGCCTCTCTATCTCTATGATCTTTGACTGGCTGCCTGTCCACCGAACCCATGTGCCGTTGCCAGAGTGATGATGAACCTGTTGACTTCAGATATGCAGGGCAAAATGATAAGGCTGAAGCACAGGTGATAAAACAGGAAGGTGGCCAGAGAAGTACTCTGGGAATACAGTCACTGGTGTTGCTCACAGATCCCAGGGTCTGGTTTACTCTTGCTTATGAGTGGGGACAACGATGTGGCTTGTGTCCATCCAGCATGAAGGTCTTGCAGGGGGAAAAAAAGGAACAGGGGAAAAAAAAGGAATAGTGCAAACGGTAAGGATGAGCCTGAGTTGTCCTCCCTATGTAGAGCTCGTGAGTCTGATGCACTTCTTTGAAAGCAAGCTCAATGTGTGGAAAAGCCATGCAGGAGGAGACCAATTTCCATGCAAACACAAGGTCAGAAGGTGATGGCAAGGTTCTGATCTGCCCTGGTGAATACCAGAGCGCAGTGTGGCCCAAGGCTTGGATCTGCAGTGCGTGATATATTGGGATGCAAATGCCTGGCAGAGTGGGGTGCTGGGGTGGAGGTTAAATGCCGTTGTGGGGGCTACTTATTTAGCTTCGTACTGCCTCTGAAGGAGTGAATTCCTGTTTCTGTGAGAGTTGCTGTGCAGTCCTGGGCATTTAAGGGCTGTACGAATGTGACAGTGATGAGGGCAAAGTTTCTTGCAGTACAGTATCTCCTGCAATAGTACTTGGGAAAGCCGTTCAGAAGAATGTGTGGTAGGCAAGTATGGGGTAACCCAGGACTCACTTAAATACCTCAAAATTAGAGATGGGTTAAAGATTGGAAGCCTGAGGTTTTATGTTACTTTGAAATTTTTGTTAGCCTTAACCTTTAAAACTGAGAGATATATATGTATACAATGAATCATTCTGTTTCTGTCCTGGTATTTTAGCAGATGGGGAAGTTGGTTTTAAGATGGAAGGGAGAAAATGATGATACTCAAATCAGAGGTCAAGCTGAAAGGCATTACAGGCATATCTTTCCTCTGTATGAATCCACATATCCTGAATATCCTACCGATGTGATTTCTAAGACTTGGACACTGGCCTAACTTCCCTGTGTGTTTCCAGACCCAGAATATTCTGGAGCGATGCTGTGATCCATGCCTACCTCTCCTTGAGCCTTGCTAAACTTTTGGCTTTGGAGAATACAATGAGGTTTCCACTGAAACACCTCCAAAATCCTATTAGTTTGCTAGACAAGGAAATCCTTCCTGTATTTTTTTCTTTTTCTTTCTTTTTTTTTTTCTTTTTTTTTTCTTTTTTGCTTTTTCTCTCTAAAGCCTTCCTATGGAGCTCTATAGTAGGGATTCAATAGAATTCTGTAAAGGGGAATAATTCTCTACTGAATTCTTCAATTCTTTTTCAGAAGGGATCAGAGATGTGAAGCTTAGCTGGAGGAGTTTAGCAAGTGTTTGAACAGGATTGTATACATGCAAAGTATTATAGCAGGCATCTGGGCAAAGTGTTATTATACATGCCCATTATTCCTACAGTTGCAAACCAGTTTAAAATATTAACCGATACATTCACGTCCTTGTAGCTTCCATAAACCTTCACCTAATGGGCTGAAAAATGTCATGCTTTCTCTTTGCTTGATGGCAATTTTCTTCCTGAAATGCTGAGTAAATTCTCTCCATCTGTCAGTTGTTCCTTTTTTTTTCCAAATTTATTCAGAAAAAGTGAGGGTTGGGGAAGAAGAGGAAACACTTTTCCTTTTTAAATTATTCTAACCACATGGTTTTAAACAGGGCAGCAGTCTAAACTGCCGGACTTTGAGCAGATAAATGGATATAAACATAGGGTTTGTTGAAGGCTTCTGTCTTCTTTTGGTGTTTGAGGGGGACAAAAAAATGGAGGTCATGGTTTATGATGCCATGACAAATTAAAAGTGTCATTGTAGGTGTCCTAAAGTCAATGGAGATCATTCAGTCTGTTGGCTTAAAGAGAGAGGCACTGTCCCTACAAATCCTGCTTGATTAAGTGTCATAAATGGCATTTGGTATAGGTGTTGGTTTACATTAGATCCCAGTTCTGTGTCATAGGAGGTAGTCACAGAAACATAGGTCCTGCTCCTCCATCCTTTTATCAGAGTTGAAGACACACCTGCTCTTAAAACATACTGCCTTTTAAGCGTGCCTTTCAAGCCAGAACATTTTCTTCAGGCTTATCTCAGTGAACAGACCTCCCAGGGCCCTTGAGGAAAACCTCTGAAAAAAATAGTGTGAGCAACAATTAAAAAAACAATAAGCTGCAGTTTGGCCATAGGTAGGGACTGGGGCCCTATTCAAACCTGCACCCACCTACAGATGGGGAGCAGTGGTATGGGTGCCTCAGTTCAGGGGCCTCTTGACCCATTGGAATTCACAGACCAAACTTTGCTTGGTTGGGACCTAAGTGAAGGACTCAGATTAAAAGACAGGGACCTACATGTCATCAGTGAAGAGAAGGGGCACCCATGAAAGACTTGACCTTCGATTCCCCCAAATTCTGACCCCATAGAATCACAGAATGGAACCACAGAACAGCTTGGGTTGGAAGTGACATTTAAAGGCCATCTAGTCCAACCCACCTGCCATGAACAGGGACATCTTCAACTAGATTAGGTTGCTCAGAGCCCCGTCCAACCTCACCTGAAATGTTTCCAGGGATAGGGTATTTACCACCTCTCTGGGCAACCCGGGACAGTGTCTAACCACCCTCAGCGTAAAAAATTTCTTCCTTATATCAAGTCTAAATCTCCCCTGTTTCAGTTTAAAACCACTCCCCCCTGCCCTATCACAACAGGCCCTGCTAAAAAGTTTGTCCCCATCTTTCTTATAAGCCTCCTTTAGTTACTGAAAGGCCACAATAAGGTCGCCCCCGAGCCTTCTCTTCTCCAGGCTGAATAACCCCAACTGTCTCAGCCTCTCCTCATACCAGAGGTGCTTCAGCCCTCTGAGCATCTTTGTGAGCTCCTCTGGACTTGCTCCAACAGGTCGTTCCCGTGCTGAGGGCCCCAGATCTGAATGCAATACTGCAGGTGGGGTCTCACCAAAGTGGAGTAGAGGGGCAGAATCACCTCCTTCGACCTGCTGGCTACAGCATCCAACCTTTAACATCATCCTGAAGTCAGTGGCATTACAAGGGAATAACAATCCAAAGTCCTGGTCCTGCTTGAACAGGGATTTGTGTCGTGAATCTGGTGCTCCTGATCCTGTTTGCCACCTCAGAGAGAGTTCGATGTGTGCAACGCCACACAAAGAGCACAATGAAGTAGTTCAGCTGGAGAGGCCTTTTGGGAGTGCAGCTACTCAGCAGGCTCTTATCTCACGTCTGACTCAACTCCTCCCAGCACTTCTGTAACCGCTTCCTCTTCAGCCTCATTAGAGGCAAAGCTAGTCCTTTCCTTTGCCCATAGCAGCTGTTGGTTATCTTGCCTTTTTTCCTGGCCTTGGGTCTTCCTACCAGCACGCTCCTGACTAAAGTTTACGGCTCTTGACATTGCTGTCCCGGCACTGTGGGCTGCTCTTTTCCCTGTGCACATCCAGCCGCGTCCACTTGTGTCCTGTGCTGCTTTTGCCTCCTGCTTTTTTCTTCTGCAATCCATAAGACTTTAAGGGTATTTCTTGTTTATGCTGACCCAGACATTCTCTCCTCTGTCAAAGCTGAAAGACTGATACATTGTTAAGGCAAATCAATCTCAGTGCTTTCCTCTAAATATCCCAAATTATTGCTCTTCTTCTTGCATGCCCTACATATGCCCTATTTTCCCATAGTCCCCCCTTGATGCTGGAGATGCTTGGAATGCGACACAGCACCAAGCAAGACACCACTGTTTACTCAGCATGGAAACACACAGTGCAAGCCTGCATGGACAAAATCCAACCTTTCCTACTCCTAGTCTTGTTTGAAGCATGCAGAATTGAGTAACATGGAATGTGTTGTCTGTACAGCCTCTAGACTGGGCACAGGATAGATCCTGGACGAGCGCCTTTTTGGTCCTCCTTGTGCCATCACTTACGGCTCTGAGGAATGGATGCTGAGCCAAGACCTGGTTCATTCCCTATCAGATATGTTGTTTTATTTCGTTTATTTCTTTGTTTTTCCTAAAGGGAGGGAAAGCTGGTGTATTTGGCACTTGTGCAAACGAAAATGAAATAATGGAGGAGGGGAAAAAAAAGAAGAGGAGGGGGAAGGAGGAGTCCTGTGGCAACAGCAGTAAATAAAAACAAATCTCTCATTAATGATTTATATAGAGAAATCATTTTCCACACATTTCAGGGTGCAGAGGGAAATGTTTGATTAGAGGGAGAGGGAGAGATTATTGCCCTACCACGACGGTGTTAGAAGGAGGCTACTGTGTCTGATGGCAGCTCTCCAAGAGCAGAGTCGATCTAGGAAAGTTTGGTAATACAGATGATGGAATTGTGCAGGCTTTTGCTTTCTCTGGCTGGTCTCTGTGCCAATAACCTTTCCCTAAATACCCATAAAAATTTCCATGTGTAGCCTGGAGTGGCTGCCACTGCCTCCAGGATGGTGCTCTTGGCAAGGGCTGGCTAGACTGGAGTAAGTATTTGAAGTCCCCTTCTCGTGATGTTAACATTTTTCCCCAAAGATTTTTATACCTGTTAATGGAATAAGTTTTGTCCTTGTGGTGGAACACACTGCTGCACCCAGGGCTATTCTCCTAGATTATCTCAGGAGTCACCTTTGATTATACATCACTACGAGAGTGATGGTGCTTGGTCTGGGAGGTCAGCAACCTGCTGTAGACCTGGTGCAGGCAAATCTTCTGTCTTGGCTCTTTGTGTTGTAATGAGCTGGAGCACAGTTGACATCTCATTCTGTTGTCTAGTGTCCCAGAGACCTAATCTTCACAAGGGTGATGGGTAAAAATGGCACACTGACTCCTGATGTCATTGACATCAAACGTTATTCCTTGATTCAGACGTGTAAATCCAGTGAACTGAGCCCAGCTTTGGAGCAGTCCTGCAGCAGGAATTATCTCAGAGGGCACAAGTGAGAGGAAGTTGGTTGTTCAGAGACCAGAAGTCACCATGAAGAGGTGTTTACAGGTCTGATGACTGTACGCCCTTCCCCGACACCCAAATACAGCTTTGGGTTGTGAGTGAGTAGATTTATAAAACCTTGGCACAGTTCTAAGGCAGGAGCTTGTAAAAGTCCTTGGGCAACATGGTGGGCATCTCTCCTTCTACCGCAGATGGGTGCTTTGCTACGCTGGCTGTTGCCACAGCTGCACCTTGGGCAGTATTGCTTTTATGGGCCTTGTGATTTATGACCATGTCAGTTGTTTAATCATTCAGTTGGCCCTCCCTTCAGCACTGTACGATAGTTAGTTACTTACATAGAAAGGTGACTATCTGATCTAATTACGGAGTCTCAAACCTAATTATGGAGTCAAATATGATTCTATAATCTACTCTAAATGCCTCTATGTTGAGAAGACAGATACACATGTGTGTAATGTGCACACTTACATGCCTTTGTAATTATGGATATGCTTGAGCTCTCATTTATTTCTGTCTCTTTATCTTGGGGGGGGGGGTGGTCAATGCTTGCAGCCTCATCTGTCTGTGAGAGATCTTCAGGTTATCTTGTCTTTTCCCCTCCAGTGTGGCTTTTCCTGGCTACCTTTGCTGGGCTTGGGCACGCCAAGGCAGAGCCATCAGTCAGCATTACTCAGTCATGCTGGGGGTGGTGCAGAGGGCTGGTAGCACTTGGACTCAGGGCAAGCTGATGGAAATGAGCGAAGATTACATTTCTGTTGTTCTGGTAACTGCCATTAATCCTTGTCCCTTGTTTTCATGTGGGTAGACCACACCTAGGAGAGCTTCTCTTCCCTTCTGAGAAAGACCTCACATAAGCCATGCAAAATCAAACACAGCGGTGGAAGCAACAAAAGCATCTCTGGAGGCAAGGGGACCACACGGAGAGGAACCACCTTTCTTCTGTGTAACCCCCTGTGCATCTAACTCACCCTACTAATGAATCACATGCCATAGTTAGTCATTTAGTTATTTTTGTAGATAATCTGTGGATTACAGGCATTTACATATGGTCATTCCACTCGCAATTGTTCTTACCAGTTGAGGATCTCATATTGTATCTGTTCTATACACACATCCGTTTTATACATGCCTGTTTCTGGGTATATTTTATAGACGGGGATTTTAGTAGTGTGTTCAAAATTGTCATGCAATAGAGAGACCAATTTGCCAAGCACTGGAGGTACAGAACAAAATAAATACATCACAGAAGCACAGAATGGATGGGGTTTGAAGGATCTCTGGAGATTGTCCAGACCACCATGCTGCTCAGCGCAGGGTCACCTAGGGCAGGATGCTCAGGGCTGTGTCTGGTCAGGATTTGGACATCGCCAGGCTATCTCTGATTCTTTAATAAGAGATGATGTTCATTTGTTTTGCTTGAAGGGGAAGTCCTTCTGCCTTTTTTCTGTCCTGATTGACGCAAGGCGGGTGAAAGGGAGAAGGTGTTTCCTATGGGATCTATAGTGTGGATGGAAAATAGCTATCACAGTCATTTTTCCAGCTCCCTGCCAAAGCTGGATTGTTCTTTCGGAGTATCATGGCCACAGGAAGTAACGAAGGCTGTGGTCCTAAGGTGCGATAAATCCATATCCAGGGCTCTGAGTGGCAGATTAAATACGCTACTGGTGCATGATACTGATCCAGTATAAACTCATTCTCCTGGTTCAAATTAGTTAAAAAAAAATCTGCAGTGACTTAATTTTATCCCAACAGACTTTGTATTGCGTCATGCTATGTCACTAGTCTGCACCACACTGGCTTTATGGTTCACAAGTTTTACCCATCCTCTGAAACTGCTTTTAAGTTGCCATGAAGAAAGGCTTAACCCCCATCTTGTATACTCTTGTCCATTTGATAAAAGTGTGATCAGATGCCTGCTCCTGATCTGCATCAAACCTGTGTTACTGGTCATCTGGCAGTGCATGTACCGCAACTACAACCACGCTTGAAATTTGCAGGTTTTTTGGAAAGCAATAATGAAGAAATAGGTTGAAGGGCTTTTTTTGGTGTATTCCTAATGTGGGTTAACTGAGTTCAGTGCATCTTGCTGCATGCCAGGCTGTTGGGTTTTTATGTCCCATGATGGATTCTGAAGTTTCACTGACTCTTCTCATAAAAGCAGGTTTCTGACCAAAACTTTCCCTCGGGTGTAATGTGGGTTGTCCATTGGCCTCTGCCCCAGAGGCAGATGCATTTCAGCGGTGGCATATATAATCGAGGAAGCAACCCGGGAGTCTTTGGAGTGAAAGGTGATATCTCATCATTAAATATTGCTCTATAGTCTCCAGTGCTTTGTGGTGAATGGTTTTAAAAAGATGGAGTGTCCAGGATTTCTGATATTTCGCAGAGATTAGGGTTTTAACTTACATGTCACATGAGAGAATGTGAGATCCAAAGGCAACATGACAGGCGTGGGGTTCAAGAAGACGTGGGTTCCTCTTCACATTCACTATGACACTCTCAGACTCGTGCCTCGGTTTCCCCTCACTTGAAGCTGTTCAATAGATTTCTTTTTTTTTTCTTTTTCATCTTTGGGCATTTTGGAATCTAGGGTTAAAACAAAAGCAGTCTCAGCAGCCACAGTCATGGCTGGGATTAGCATACTATAGGATTTGGGCAGCATCCCTTAATATTGTTCCAAACTCTCTGCTAGTGCTCCTGGTGCTTGAGCAAACCAAGCAGGAGCACAAATGCTGGGCAGCTGAACCTGGCTGGGTTGCATTTGTGTAATCAATGTTTGCTTGTTACTAACGTGGTTGCTCCTGCGCGTAGGGCAAAAGCCACACCAGGTATTATGCCCACTTGCATTTCATAGAGAATCCCAAACAAGTGGATTTGTTCCCTCTCCTGTGTGCTCTCACCTCTGTTAGTGTCCTCCAAAAATTTTCGGTTTAATCACTTTATAGCCCTGGCATCTGAATACTTGAGTAGTTGCCTGGGGCGGGAGAAGGGAGCTTATTCAGAGCCCTTAATGGGAGGCATCTAGTATGACCCAAAGGGAGGTCTTGTACTTCAGGCCTTTGCCTCCAGAAGTGTGTTTGAGGTGCCCAGAGGAGCTGATAAGAGATGTGTGAGCAGCTGGAGCAAGGCTGAGCCCACAGGCATTTGATTATTTCTCAGTACTTATCAGAGGAAGCGTGAATCTCTCCCTAATTAAGATCTAATGCCAGCTTCTGTGAAATTTGTTGTCATTCACCTGTGAATTATCCTCCTCAAATTTAACTTGACTGCAGGAAGCCTGCTAGCAGTAACACTTTCCTCTGGGATCTTAATTCGGATGGTAAAATGCCTCTGTAGTTACTTATTGAATGGGACTTGATGCTGGTGAGCCTCAGAGGCCTGGAAGGGCAGTTTGGGTGAGCACTTAAAAGTCTAGACAGCCCACATCTCTCAGGTGTTTAAAATAGAGCTAGAGGTCTCCTGAAAAATCCACTTCCTCCCTAGATTTCCAAATGTGCACATTGCCAGCTAAGGCAGAAAAGCTGCTGGAGGAAAAGTGTTCATTGCCATCCCTTCAGCGCTTCTGCTCGAAGGCTGCCTGGAGAGGGGAAATGTGGAGGTTTCCAAAAGAGGTTACACGTTCAGAAGCCTGATGTGAGGTTTCCTAATTAGTCAAAGCGCAGGTAGCCTGCCCAAACAAGAAAGACAAGTATAATGTCCCTGCACCCAAGTCATTTAACTATTAACCCTGGAGGAGAGTAAGGAGATACCAAAAACAATGACCCAGTTAATTCTGCATGGCATTGGAGTGCAGGGTTATTTGTTGCTACCTGCGGGTCTGGTGATATCATCATCTTCAGGCCCTCAGCAGAACAGAAGGCCAATGTTTTTAAGTGGGATTTTAAGGTGGATTTGGCACGAACTCACCTGACACTGGTGTAATGCAATGACTTTATTCATCTGTTGCTTGTTTCTACTGACCCGGAGGCACACAGCCAAGCAGGGTTGAGTGTTTAGGTGTCGTGACCCAGAGCTTGGGTCAAAGACCCACAACCAGAATTTGGGGCAGAAACTTAGCTTTTTATTCACTCTCCATAAAACATTATCCAGTGAATCAAAACCTGAAAGACCCTTCCTAGCTCCGAGCCATGAGTTCTATTTCAGCTTCCATTCATTGTAGGGTCTCAGGCAGGTTGGTTGATTACACCCGTGGCTGTGGTCCCTTCCCTGCACACTTGGTGGTCGCGGGCTCATCCTGCTGCCCTGCCTGCTGAGCTAGATGCTGTCTGCCAGAAGGTTTCTTTTTTTTTACCAGCAGTGAGAGAGGTTAAAAGCCTGTGGGCGGAGGCCAGCACAGAGTGCCCATTGTACATGCGTGCATACCAGAGCAGTAACTCCCTGGAATGCTGCACCACCAAGCTTTTACCACCTTGTGTTTGTGTTGCAGCCCAGGAGTGTGTGTACATTGCGTCCCTCTCCAAGGAGATTAACAACGCGAAATGGCAGATAAATAAGACAGTCTTTTTTTTTTTCTTTTTTTTTTTTGATTGGACTGGTCAGAAGAGGAAGGTAACCCTGACTCCCACCACCTCCATAAGCACAAAAGAGAGGCAAGGTGCAAGGTTGGTCAATTAGGTGGAGCAGCTCCTTGCAACTGGATGGCTATAATGTACTAATTGCGTTAGTAATTAGCGACTACCACATGATAAACACTTGGGTTCAAAACTATGTAAGAACATTAACTAACCCACCCTACAATAGGTTTGAATGAGGTAAGCATTATCCTTGTTTCACAGGTGGTGAAATGAAGAGACTTGCTGACCACAGGGTGAGTCAACACAGGCACGCAGGAGACCTTGGGTCTGTTAGTTCTTCAAGATCACCTTAAATGAGACCAGTGACAGCAGCTCTGGGAAATGAGTCCCCTCCCTGTTGCCAGAAGATATGTAACTTAAGCATAAGTGTTTTTATGGTGTACTTCTATCTACTATGAGCTACAGAAACCACCTTTAAGGCCAGATGGCAGATCAGTCTCCATGATAGTTCTTCCGTTTTTTTGTTGTTTTTGTTTGTTTTTTTTTTTTTTTTTTTTTTTGCTTGGGCTGTCAGCTTGTGCTATTTATGGGAACTTTATTTGAATTTGTGTTTGCTGGGATGTGGGTGGAGGTCACCCAATGATTTCATGGAGCTCTAGGATGCTTAGGTTTTTCCATTAGCAGCCATATGTGCCAGGGTCAGAGAAGTGACCCATGGCCACACTCCAATGGAAACGTGAATACATAACTAATAAAAGGTGTTTGTTATTACTTCTTTTTGAATTTTAAGCTGAAACAAGGTATTTCTAAAAGGCAGAAGGAAGCCAGTGATACAAGGGCATGTGATTTTTCTCGGTGAGCCGTGCCTTAGAGCAGTCTATGATAATGCCGTTATGATTTAGTGATAGATAGTAAGACCATTTTTGCTTCTCCTTTATGGTTTATTGCTGCTAAGAATGGGCTGGGAAATCCCTGGCTGTGCTCAGATCTTGCTCGCAGTTGGTCGAGGGGTGGGGTTTGGCAGTGTGGCAGAGCTAATCTAGCAGGGAGCTACTGCTGAAAGAGTAGGTCTGCACCCCCAGCACCTACTCCTGGCAGTGCCTTGTCGTTTCCTTCACTGTATGCCAGAAGTGATACTCCTCTGGCCCACCAGGGAGCTGTTTGTGCTAAAGTAGCAGAAAATAATCCTTGTTTCTCTCTGAGATACACTTCTGCTAATTTTGTAGCCTACACTGGCCTCTGATGATGGGCGTGGGGGGGTGGCTGTATGGGGGATTTTGGGGAGGGTGTATGAAAGGACCTCAACACCTTGTGTATTTTTTTTTAAACTAAATGTTTAGTATTTGGCTTAGCCTTTCTCTGTCATTGAGTGATACATCTTTTGCCCCAGTTGAACATTCACAGCTTCTCACACTAACTTTGGCTGAGGCTTTGTAAGCTACTGAATATGAATGGTTTCATCCCAAAGGGTTCAATCTGTGATGTTTTAAAGAAAGCCCACATTTGAAAGGAAGACAGCACAGTCTGCTTCAGTCAGCCACAAAGCAGTGGTACCCAAGGGCATGAGGAACTCTGGAAAACATTGAGTTTAGCTTTCCTCCATCTCCCTCAATACTCAAGTCCCTGATATGCCATGCAAGAGACAGAGGTGGATCCTCCTGCACTTCCAGTATCCCAGGGAGCATCTTGAGCTGCAGACAGTGTGTGCCTGGCCCAGTGTATAATGAATAATCCATCCAAAGCAGAATTCCCCCCTAGAACAGCTGACGGCTGAGGGCATGTCTCTCTCCCCACCTGGGAAGTGGGGAAATAGGGAGTTTGAAACTCTTCTGCCCTATCCATAGGGCAACACCATGTTTTCTGTGCTGTGATCACTGGGTTATTGTTTAACCTGAAGCAAGTAAGTTTCTGCCTCTATTTTTTTTTTTCCCCCTCTAAGAACCCTGTGGCAGCGAGCACTTTGAAGTAACAAGGAGTTTCATGGATGTGGAGAGCTGGTTACCCCCTCATTTATTTCCCAAGTCTAGAGTTGAAGGTTTTTGTGTTTATACACCATTTTTGTTGGTTTTTTTTATATATCCATCTTCATCAATTTAGCAGTACATGTGGCTATTGTTCCTTGCTTTGCAATACCAGTTCCAGCCCCCAGAAATGCTGGCCAGCCTTGGTTCCCATTTTGCTTCAAGGAAGGCCCTTGAGATGCTGCAGGGGAAGCCCAAGCATACCCCATTTCAGTCATCTCCACACTCGCGTTCGATACATGTATGTGTGCTAACTTCCTTTTTTTCTTCTCCTTTCTTTTGTCAGTGGCAGATTTGGTCTCTTCTGAGCTCCTTGCAACCTCTGGGCGATCGGGACGTTGAATTCGTCGGACAGTTACCTTTCGTTCCCTGGGATCGTACCTGCCTTTTCTCTCCCCATCCCCTCCCGCACTCCCCTTCCCTCTGATAAAAGTCCAGGGCACCGCGGTACTGCTATGGAGCCCAGGGAGACCTTGGGCAGCTCCCGGCAAAGGGGGGGCGAGGCAGACTTTCTGCCAGCTGCCATCACCTCCGCAAAGCCTCCGCCTGCCTCCGGCTGCGCGGGGGAGACGATGCTGCCTGCGGCAGGCTCGGGGAAAGGGATCCCGGTGAGCAGTGAGAGGCTGGAGCCCGAGGAAGAGGATGAGCTGGGTTCTGGGAGAGACGTGGATTCCACTTCCAATGCAGACAGTGAGAAATGGGTGGCGGGAGACGGCCTGGAGGAGCAGGAATTTTCCATCAAGGAGGCTAACTTCACAGAGGGGAGTTTAAAACTAAAGATCCAGACGACCAAGAGAGCTAAGAAGCCCCCAAAGAACTTGGAGAACTATATTTGCCCTCCCGAGATCAAAATCACCATCAAGCAGTCAGGGGAGCAGAAGCTTTCCAGAGCTGGGAAAAACAGCAAAGCAGCTAAAGAGGAGGACAGATCACACTCCAAAAAGAAGGTAAGTCCTATTCTTTCACATATTTCCCCTTTCTCCTGAAAGAAGAGGGAGAGGGTGGGATTAAACCTGCTCAAACTGTTTGTGTCCGAGGCATAACCTTTGCAAGGTTCGCAAAGCCCTGTTTGCCCACAGAGGAGGTAACACAGAGTGGAAATCATCCTGCACTGCCGCATATGCTGTGGGGATGATCTTGAACCACCCTTCAGATGAACCAATTCAGAAGGGATCAAAAGTTCAGCTGGGCCTCTTCTATTTTTGTGTGTAATTGAGATTTAAGATTAATCATTACATGAGTGATAAATGAAGGAGCCCACTTCTAAACTGCTTTGTGTCTGAGCGCTAATGCTCGAGCCTTTTGGCAGTTAAAGCTTTTGACTACATTTTTAAAATACAGGTATGTGCACAGCGAACAATTGAATCCATTCCTGTATACCAGGCGAAGGGCTCCATTATTCTTGATTACAGCATTGTGCTAGCAACACTATAGTTACGCTTCAGAAAATACTTCCATTATAAGGCTCATTTTCTTTCAGATGCGTATCATTTTCTTGAAATATCCTTCTGGAGAGAAATTTTTGGTACTTTAAGTTTGGGTAAAAATTGATATTTTGGTTTTTATTTTTTTCATTTAGTCAAGGAGAGGAAGAGGGAGGGGGAAAAGAAAGAAAATCCTTTCTATGTATGAGCTGTTTTCAGGAGCACCCTTTTGTTTTGTTGTTGGCTTGATTTTTTTCAAGAATATCCCCTACACTTAGTCTTTAAAACAAATTTAGATCAAGTGTTTTAAGCAGTACGGGGCAGGGGAGGGACACCTGGTGATTACTCAAGTTATTTTGGGTGTAGTGGTGTTTTCTGTCCTAGGCGTTAGACAAAGGAGGTTTGGTCGGGTTGAGGCTTTATCACAGTACAAATACTTCACCTCTGTCTCCTTAGTAACACGTAGGCATCATGATGGGTTCAGACAGGAATCTAGATTTGATGAAAGACTCATGAGTATCTCCAAAACCTGGACAGATTCATCTGGGATGTAGGCGTCCACTGATTATAGCTCGGGGCATGACCTGGCTTTCCTGCTTATGCAGCTTGGATCCCTCACTGTGCAGAAGGTCCCCACTTCTCCCATACCTTGTACGCTTGGTGGATGCTCAAAGGGCTTCTTGCAGCCTTGAGTAGGCTAATTGCCAATGGCTCTCTCTGGAGACAGTCTTCTCGGCAGACTGCCTTAGACCAAAATTCTGATTGATAACTCTAAATCACTTTTTGAAGCATAAACATTTCCCATTGACTCAAGGCAGAGCCCAGGGAGATTAACATTGCTCACTCTGCGAGTACTTCTCTTAGAAGGTGAACTTGGAGGGGGAAAAAAAAAAAACCACAACCAAAAAAAAACCCAACCCAAAATCAAGGCAATTTTTTTTCTTAGAATCCAACTAAATGGCACATTCTAGGTGCATGAAAAAAACATCTCTTTTTAGCACAACAGAGATTTGGCCCTATAATACAGAGAGAAGATATTTTCCCACCTGTTGAGAAGGATAGGCTGTCTTCTTAGCACCAAGCAATGTCTTATTTCCACTTCCCTTTCCTCCCTGAATACTTGCAGCAGTCTCAAGGGAACCAGTGGTTGTATGAGACCATGCTCAGTGACAGCAAAGGTGTTGCAAGCAATCCCTCCATGGCTGTGCAAGGAGAAAAAAAGACTTGCAAACCACTACCTACTGTGCATGGACCGTGAAGAATATGACTGCTTAGAAATCGGAACTTTCATTTCTATTTATCACCCAGTCAGATGAGTATGGCAGGCAGGTTTGTTCCTTCATGTCCCCATCCAAAAAGATTAAATAAATAGAGCTAACGGTGTGAAAAAAAACCAACCCCAACAACAACAAAAAAATCACGTTGCAGTGTGGTTACGCTCAGGGTGAGACTTTAATTGCAGAAAGATAAGGAGTCTGAAAGAAGCGGATCATGGCCCAAACATGGCTGCATCCAGCTTGCACTTGTGCTGTGAGGTCTGAGCTGGCTGGTGCTGTGTCCTTGTGCAGGCTGGAAGCGCTTTGGGACAGCACTGGTCTATTCTGGCCATTAAAACAAAACAAACCAAAAAAAAACCCTAACCCCAGCAGGTGGGTACTCTGAGCAGATGGGGAGAGGGCTGCCGCACCAGCACATCCATTAGCATAACACCCAACGGCTGCCGCGCAGCAGCTGCTGAGCCTGGGCCGGGGCAGAGAAGTCCCCAGCAGGGATCTGGAAGACCCCAGTGCTGTGATCTCAAGGGAATTGATGCCTGGAGACCCGCAGCCTGCATCACCGTGGTGCATCCCTGCAGCCGAAGTGATTTCGCACACGGCTGCCTCTTCGCTCATGGGTTGCAGGATCAGGCCTTGGCTGTGAACATCTCGTATCACGGGGTGATGAAAGGCACTACAGGAGTGGGAGGTCAGAAATCAGTGGGAGAAGGGTTTCGGTGCTGGCAGCGTGATTCCTTTCATGGCCGATGCGTGTATCTTACGGCAGTTACAGAGTTTTCTTGAGGAAGTTAGTTAGGAGGAAACAGAAAGTTGGAACTCGAATGGAGCTTAAGCTGTCTGGTCCACCTATGGGTTTCCCTGGGAGAAAGGAGCGTGCAGGTGCCTTCTGTGTGTACTTGCAGAGCTGTTCAGAGCTGCAGTAGTGGTTAAAAAAAAAAAAAAAAGTGATTGTCACATTTAACTGATTCTGGTGGTTTTGCTATTTCAGAGTTAGTCTGTTTGATCGCCTGTTGCTTTAATCAGCACAAACCCCAGAAAAGCAGCTTCTGGCAGCAGGGAACAACACATTTAAAACAGTGGGGCAGATCTTCAACTGGCACCGCTCCACTGTCCTCCGTGGATTTTTGCCAGGAGAGTTTGGCCCGATGTACACATTTCCCTTGCGTGTGGGAGCAGCATCATTATTTGAGTTTACCACCACACCTATGGATACAGGGCATATATACAGGTCCCACAGACCCGTATATAAGGACGGAGAGTGAGCATAACCCAAGCTCTAAGTGCCATGCTTGCGTCTGCGGTGGGTGGGAGCAGTTGTCCTGTACCTCATGGAGTATCACCTGGATTTATCTTTTCCCCTTGAAGAGGAGTAAACTCTATCAGGACTTGAAAAAGCACTTAAGTTTGTTGCATAATAATTTCAGCCACGCTTCCAGTAGTCCCCAGTGCTTTGAAATACCACTTCAGCATTCTTGCTGGAGTTTCAATACACACAGCACAGAGGGCAAGTAATGAAAACATGGAAGCAATTTAAGTAACAGCATGTGGGTACACAAAGGACTGGTAATGCCAGCAATGTAAAAAGGGGCTGTGAACTGGGGATACAGCATTTATTCAGTGGCCACTTAGGGAGGAAGAAGATATGCCTGTTCCTAAGCTTTCCGCTGCTCTGCTAATTAGGCAATAGGGGCTAGTGCCTGATTTCTAAAGCCGTGGTCCAGGGAGCTGCGGTGATTAGAAGGGGGCTCTGCAGAGAGCCACGCTGCTCATGTGCCGAGGCCTGTTCTTTTTTTTTTGCCTTTGATTCCAGCTGCTACAGTATATTAAAAGACATAAACATACATTAAATACTTTCCTCATGTTGCTTTTCCGTGTGAGCAATCGCCCCAGGGATGTTATGCGATCATGAATGGGAGGGGAGGGAATCTGAGAGAGGATTTTGCTGGGTGCGGTTGCTGATGCCCTGCAGCGGGGAGGGAGGCAGGGGGTGAGAGAGCATCAGCGTTGGGAACCTCTCCTCTCCCGGCTTGAAGGCTTGGCTGCAACCCGGCAGCTTTGGGAGTTGCTTTTAAGTCGCGACCATGACAAGATTCACATCAGCTTCCCCTTCTTGAGAATAAGAGCGAAGGTAGTTTCCTAAACCCTTTCCTGGGGCTGCTCGGAAGATGAAGCGTAGCTTGGGCTCTCCGTGTGGCCGCTTGTGCCGCAATTGGAAAGTGCACAAACATTCTGTAAGCGTTTGCTCTGATTTCAACCCTTTGGCGCCTGGGGATGGAGTGGGCTGAACCCTTGCCACTTACAAACCCACAAATGGCTCCATTTCATTTAGTCTGATTGGAGAAGGAGGGAAGCAAAAAGCCAGGAGCCCAAAGGATGTCCTGCTAGCATGTTGGCAAGGCCTGCAGCTGCTGCTCTCCCACCTGCAGCAGGGTTGCTCCAGTCCAGAGCATCCAGTCTTCAGCATCACTAAAGGTGCCTTTGCCTTCAGATAAGGGAACATGCTGTCGCTCTGGAACGGCACTGAAACCGTGGCACCAAATGCAATGAAGCAATCCATCAGCTTTCCCTGCCTGTCATGTAGCATTTAACAAGCCCCAGATGAGCAGTGTTTTCCTGGTTTTGTTTTATTTCCTTTTTTTTTCCCCTCCCTGCATTTGCTGTTCTGTCTATTTTCTTGTGTCTGCAAACAATTTTCCACCCCCTTCTTTCTTTAGGCATAGCCTTACAAAGTTTCTTTGGAGCTTCCTTCATATGGAAAATGTCCTGCTTCAGGGGACATAA
>VYZM01004448.1:271110-370714 GCA_013398915.1 Dromas ardeola | reverse complement strand
TTTTTTTTCCTTGGAAAGAGCCTGTGTCTGAGTTCTTTTATGCTTTTCAGGCCTGGGCATGAGAGAAAGAGTGCGTATGTGCGAGGGCGTGCGCGCGTCTGTGCCCATACAGTCGCTCAAGTGGGAAAAAACTCCGTTTGCGGTTCACACAGGAGGAATTTCTGATGGAGACAACAGTGCTAAGCAGAAAGGCACATCCTGATCTCTTGCAAGTGAGGGGCACGCTCGCGCACACACGCACGCACACATACTCTCCGGGCGCTCTGCATAATACGTGCAAAGCGCTGCCCTTTAATGAACGTAACCTATGGCGGCTGGGATGCAGCCGGCCAGACCTCGCCATTAATAAACTGGGAACATTCTTCTCCTTTTTAGTCCCTTTCAATGCCAGCCCTGCAGTTTGATCTCCCTTGAATGCTGCTCCCCCTCATTTGGGGCTCCAATTCTGAGAAGATTTGGTGCATTGTTTGAGGTCGCAGGATGTCGGATTGATTTCGAAGCTTTTGTATTGACTCTGGGCTCCTGAATGAAGCTGTCATGTGTGTCTGTGGTTGGCTAGCAGGCTGTCCGGCTGCAAGCTGTGCCTTCTTTTGTTGTTTAGGCCTCATTGAGCTGAGGGAAGAGGCTCATTTCAGGGTGATTTACCACCACCCAAACACCAGCTGTCTGTTGTACTGCCGCTTGCCTCCACCTTGGATTCAGTTCTCATTTTCCTTCATTTCCCCCCTTCTCCTCTCCCACTCTACCACCGTAGGCACTTGGGCACCAGTTCTTCAAGACGTGTGGATCACCCTGACAGAACAGCGTAAAAAACATAAACACTGAATATGTTGTTCTTCTCAATGTCATTTATGCACCCGTGGGGATTTTTTTTTAGGGTTCACTGTTGCAGTGTGGTACACATGTTTTCTTCTTGGTTAAAAAATGAACTATGGCCCTACGGAAAGAAAAATAAAAAAAAAAATAAATAAAACCACCATGTTCCTCTTGGCTTGTTACTAAGTAGCCCAACATAGTGAAAAAATGGTAATGATTTTAATTTAAAAGTAACTACTAAGCTCAGTGGCAGGACAGCAGGCTGAACTGCACAGCCTCCCTGGTGCAGGATGTCAGGGGAGGTGGCTACAAATGTGCTCTGCCGTCCTGCAAACACTGGGATATTTGCGTGGTTGGAGAAGGAGTCAGAGAAGGATAGCATCGCCTCCCTTCAGACTTGTCATTCCCAAGCAGGCACGATTGCTGCGTTTATGTGGGTATCATGCTGGAGAGCTATTTTGGTGGCGTAAGACAGGAGAGGAAGAAAAGAGAAGAGGCTGCTAAGCGTCGCTCAGCTCCTCTTCACAAACCTCTTTCAGAAAAGTGCTTCTCCATGAAAAGCCCGACTGCTTCAGCAGCTGAAATGCTGATAAAAGCCTTGGAAAAGCCACCATGGAAGATGTGCTCTTCCCCAGGTTGCCACAAGCCAAGGGTCAGTTATCTTTTCTGCACCTCACGTTTTCATCTGTTGGTGGGGGACATTTTGAGGGTATTGCAAGGCAGGAGAGGTGGAATGACCAGGAACAGCTGAAAGACAGAGCCAGGTTTGGCCAGTGAGACCTTCTAGGGGCCAAATGGAAGCGGGTAGCGCCAGCTCCTTGGGGGTGAGGCTACTGCCGGTATTTTCAATGGCCGTTGCTCAAAACCAAGGAAGGCTGATGGAAACAGCAGATCAGAGCACAGATGGACCTGCCGGTGGCTACAAGGTGTATGGCACGGTGCTGTTAAGCCAAGCCCATCCCTTTCCAGCCGCAGATTTGGGAGAGTGGGAGGAAGACAGTATCCTCGAGTTAATCCCAGCCAGCTCCTCCAGAGCACAGAGCCTGGCAGCTCCATGGAGGCCCGCTGGTGCCAAGTGCATTCTGTCTGACTCCTTTAAATGGGGCTGTCAGCTCCTCACAGAACCCCTCTAAGCAATGCGGCAGCATCGGAGCTCACTGCAGCCTCGGAGCTGCCCCGGTAGCAGGGATTTGTGTGTACCCCCATGCCTCTGCCTGGAGCTGCTGATGTGAAGCAAGTTGTGACTGGCCCTCATTTGACTTCTGGGTGACGTAGTTTGGTGTTTCTTGACCACATGCTGTTAAAACTGGTGACTGATCAGCTCCTGTCACCAGTGCGTCTGAGGTAATTAAGCCTGTTACTATTACTAATTATTTTTTTTGTTTTTCTGCACACTTTGGCCAGCTGCTGGAGGCCATTGTGCAAGGAGGAGGGTGAGGTCAGTGGGGCTCCCTGTAAGAGGTGGGATGGTGGGACCGATGTGCTTTGGACTTCAGTGCTCACTGAGGAGACTTCTAGCTCTTTGTCTTGGGAAGGGGGACATCTGACGATGGGTGGGAGCCAGCAGAAGGCAAAGTGAGCTCCTCCATCGGCAATCCTTGTGCCTACCTGCTTCTAAACCAGAGCATTGCCTCAAGAGCTGGCAGCACAGCGTCATTTAGTAGCAATGTATTTGTGAGCTTTCAAGACCACTGTGCTCCTCCCCAGTCTTGTTAGTAAAAGGCCATGACACATGGAAATGATGCCCCATAAATTAAGACTGTAGTCTTAAGGTCTGTAGTACCTGGTGAGGTGAGGCTCCTCTCTTTGCTGTGTTCTCCTCTCCCTCCCCTGCAAGCATCAGGCGCTGCTGGATGAAGGAGGGAGGGATATATTTGGAGGCAACAACCACAGCAGGATAGGCCCAGCGAGGTGTTTTAATCTTTTAACAAACTCCTTGGGCACTAGAAACTGTAAAATAACATACAGATAAACAAACAAAAACTCACTGACCCTTAGCACTCCAGAGGGCTCTGTTTCAGATCGCTGAATAAAAGCTGAAGTTACGTATACATGTTTAACGTAACACAAGGCGTGTGCTGTGGAAAAGCGTGCCTTCTTCTTATCTGGTTCCAGACAGAAGCATCCAAACGGAAGCCCCTTTCCCCATCCCCACTGAACTGCCTGGTGTACGCGAGGAAAGCCCTGAATGACAAGGCCTCCATCTGCTCTTGAACAGAGTTGCGACTGGCTGCAAATGTTGTCCATATGCTTTTTTTTTTTTTTTTCCTCCTTTCAACTTAGCTGCCTAATGTTAGACACCTATCCCCAAATTAAGCATCTGCTCATAATAGGCTTTCCTAAAAAAACGTCGAGGTAGTAGCTAATTCAGGCAATGTACATTAGGAGATGAGCATCTGCGGTTGGAAAAGGAGATGGGATTTTAGGGAATTGAAGAGCCTTTGCGTTCCTGAACTACCAGGGAAAATGGAAAACTATTAAGTTTTGTGATCATATTCTCCCTCTGCTCTTGGTCTTACAGGTGACTATGGGCAACATCTTGCAATTTCTCTCTGTTAAAAAAAGCTAGTGATACTTCCAGCTGGACAGGAGAACATGGCCGTGGTTTGCCAGTAGCTCAGGTTGCACAACAGTATATCCTAGAAGACAGAGAAGGGTCTAAAAATGGGTGCTTTTCCTTGGTTTGTGGTCTAAAAAGGGCTGGATATCTTTTTCAACATAATAACTTTGCAGTGGATACTGGGACAAGTTGCCCATCAGCAAGTCATGTATGGATCCAGTTTCCTGAACACAGGTTTGTGTTGCACCTAAGGTGCCTGTCATGTCTGCCCACCAGCTGTTTGTTAGGAAATGTGTGGGTCTCCCTTAGGTCCTTTTGTATGTTTATCTTGTCTCATAAACTGTGGAATGTCAAGAAAGTCTCCTTTTGTTAGACAGACGAGTATCTCCCTGTGCCTCAGTTTCCTATCTCTAACATAATAATTTAATACAAATGCTTTAATTTTTAGTTTAATTACTTCTTTCTGGGGTATGTTTTTGAATTTAAGACATTACAGACCAATTGCTGAAGGACTGTAGTAATGGGGCAAGAGCAAAATACCTTTGATAGGTGAGAGTCACAGACAGAGGATGCCAGTGGGAAGCAGTCCCCTAAAAACCTTGAAGTTCGACAGGTTGCAAGCAGCAGCCCAAACACTGGTTATTTTTGTTAGGTATCAAGTACAGCCTTTTCAGTGACTTTTTTTCCCTCAGCATTTCTTGTGGAAAGAAGAGAAAAGATAATTTTTGCACATTATCTGACCTTGCTGGGACTTGTGAGATGCTGGGGTCACCAAGTAAGAGACCTCACCACACCTGGACAGTTGCACGCTTGCCTGAGGTGACCAGAAGTTTATCTGCCTGTTTATAATTCCTGCCACCAAGGGTCATCTCTCTGCTGTGCCCTGACATTGAGCAATGGCTGCAATTCCTTTTAATCGTGCCCTTTCCCTTCCTCATCATTTAGGGCAAAGCGCTTCCACTTGGCTAGACTCATTAACTGCTTTAATGTTGAGGTCCCCTTTTCCATATAAATTCATCCAGCTGAAGTCTTGTGACTCTCCATGGCTGCACATGAGCAGATCCTCCCTCTGTTGCCCAGCAGATGCTGAGAGTGTTTATTTCTCATCTGCAGACAGCAAAAGTCTGAAAAAAAAGCTGTGTGTGTGTGTGTGTGTGTGTGTGTGTGTGTGTCTACAGGAAAGCAACTAGTTGCAATGGGTTTGTGGGGACTCAACTGACTGTTACTGTTTGAGCATTTTGACCAAACCTGGAATCCCAGCCCCTTTCTGCCTTGGTGATTTATCAAGATGTCTAGGTCTGATAAGCTCCACAAAATATTTCGGTGAAGAACCAAAGTGGCTCAAGTAATCCCCAGAAAAGAACCACGTTAATGTGAGGGACTTTGCTGCTCGGATCATGCCCAGTCAGTCCAATGAGTTGTCAAAGAAAAGAAGGCGGTTGAGCCTCAGTTTATTTCCCAAACTGTTACTTGTAGGCAAAGGAGGCTGAGGGGACCCTGTTTCTATGTAAATCTCCATTGTCCCTACCATGTTATCGATGTTGCAGGGTCTGCACCAGCAGTGTTGGTGGCCTGTTGAATTCCTGGCAAGGACCTGCCAGTGGTTATATGGACCAAGTTGTCCTAATGAGGGCAAGTCACCCCTCTTGACTTTATTTCACCAGATCTAGCTACACTAGAAGCAAGTAAGCATTAACCTGGTAAGGGTGAACAGAATGTTGGTGTATGGACTTTAACTCGAGTCCCTCCAGTTTGGCAATTGTGCTCTCTGAGCATGATAGACTTGTTCCCGTTCATGTATGTGTGTGAAAACATTGGCTTCCCTAATGCCCTTTCTTCTCCTGCTTCTGGTCATAAATACAAGCCTCTTGATCTTCAGTGGTTCAGATTGCGCTGATGTTTTTTCTTCCTTTATCTCTTGTAGGGAAAAGTCATTGGAGATGCAAAACTACTCATGAGTTGTGGTTGCAGAAAAGGGAAAAATACTCAAGTGAAAGACTCAGATCAGGTCAGTCAATATGTACCTCAACTGGTGGAAATAAAATAATGTGTTAACATCGGGTTGATTTGAACTGTGCTGTTGCATATCAGGGTTCCTGGACACAAACAGGGTCCTTGGCGTGGCTGACAATGGTACAACAGTAATGTTTTTGTATTTGTTATTTGTAGAAAAACCCTCAAGCAAGATCAGGGTTTCATTGCACTATAAGCTGTTAATGCCCTAGCCTGACTTATTCCCATATGGTTTATTTATTCATGAATCTTGTTTCTTTATAAAAATCCACTTCAAGCAAAGTCTTTCTTAAAGAACATTGCAGTTCTTGGCTGGCTAAATGCATGCAACCTTTGGTCTCATACTGTAGCCGCCAGGATGGGCAATAGTTACAGAGAAACATGCCATTCACTGGATGCTTTTGTTCTGAAGTGACACCATCACAAGAATATTCTTTATTGGTGTTCCTCATGATAGACACGTAAAAACATGTTCACAAGCTAATGGTCATGCTTCAGTATTCATTACTTGGAATGAGTGGCCGCTTATTCCAAAATTGGTCAAACTGATGTCAGTGGGACCACTTGTTGGGTTCAGTAATTGCAAGCAAGGTGGACTGTACTCTGAACAACAGCCGGCTGGTGGTCTCTTCCTACCTCCTGCTGTTTTGCACTTATTCAGATCAGCCAAATTTGTCCCTGTCAAAATCGTCAGTTACTATTACCACCTGGCTTTGTAGCTATGAGAAGTTTGAATCCAGAGATCGCTCATTCCAAAGATGAGATAAATTTTGATTTGAACAGAAACATTTTATAAATATTGGGTTTTCTGATGTTAAATATGGTAGAGTGAAGCAGCTGATCTCAAATATCAAATAACTGCTCTCTAATGTACCTTGTGAACAACCAGGTATAGACCTGAAGCAGATTCAAACACAAAGCTCCAGGAACTCCAGACAATTTACTGATTGAAAAGAGATGAGTTCTCAGGAGGAAAAATGTTTTTCATTTTCAACATGCGTGTTCATCAACCCTAATTAATAACAACATCTCTGAGGCTTGCTTTGTTAATGTCTGAGAAGATCTGAGAACAGATTTTTCTATCCTGTGGTGGGCTCTCTTGTGAGGAACACTGGTCACACTTATAAAAGTTTTGTAGGAGTGAGTTTTTCACTAATGTTAGGGTTTGTTTGTTGTTTTTTTTTCTTTAATTAGTATTTTCAAAATAACAAATTCCTTGTCATGAGCTATACTACCAGTTCACCATCAAGACAACAATTCATATTACTTTTCTTTAAAGAATAGCTTCCCATCCTCTCAAATACAAGCTTCATTTTCTCATGTTGAGGTTCTAACACATCAGGAGAAAATTAATTTAGAAATGAAACACTTTTACCAATGTTAGACTTTTGTATTTTGATGAGCTCTTTTTGAATCACTCTTGATTTACAACAGGACTAGAGCAGGGTCAGACCGCTTGTAGTAGAGAATAAAAATTAAATGGTAACAACTTTATTGCAGAGAGGCTTTACAAAACACCATCTCTAACAAACCCTGAGTGTTGAACCTAAAACTCATTGATGGCAATACTGGAGTTATAGAAACAGGGAATAGTTGTTTGGAGGTAAAAAATTTCCATTCTCTTTAATGTTCTCTAGAACAGTGTTATATTATTCTTTGTGTTAGGTTACTTTCTGAAATCTAATACTTGATATCTAGTGATATATTGACCATCTCAATAACTCTTTTTTTGCTGGATCAGCATAAACTATTGGGCAAGTGCTTGCTCCAGAGGCTGTAAAGCTCATTTGTCGTGCCCCTGGCAGGGTCCTGTCAGTATTTCAGGGGACAGGACGTGGACGACGAGGAAACTAATACAGGAGGGTGGGTGGCAGTGTGGAACATTTGTCTGTGAATGCAGGACCTCAGCTCAGCTTATAAATTATCCCCTGGGCCTTGTAGATAAACACAGACTTCTACAGTGACATCGGCTGGGAAAGGCAAACACTTGCCGACAATTGTAGGCTAATCCTTCAGGACACTAATTGCCAGAAAACCAAGGAAGCATTATTTTAGGAACAGCTTGTTTCACTTTGTGAAGGGGGAAAACACTGCACTGGGTTTATTTTTGTTTGCGGAGCTTTACCCCCTCCTCCCATGCTCTGTCTCAGTTTTTAAAGATTTATCTTCATTATTGTTGTTGAAGACTTTTTCTTTCTTTTTTTGGTCTTGCTTTGTGTTTTTCCTGTGATGCCTCTGTAAAGTGTGTGAAAATGCAACTTAGTTTTCATTTTCATGAATGTACACATAAATAGGTATGTGGGTTTTATACCATTAGCTATTTAAAGGTTTGGGACTAACCAGCCACTTTTCAGCTGAAATTTTGTGAAAGGTGATGCTTTGCAAAGTTGTTTTTTTTTTTTTTCATTCTTTCAAGTCAATTTGGAAACATGCAAAAAGTTTTAGACACACTGCTCCACCAGTGAAAATCCCCTGCTGAACCAAGTCACGACCCCATTGCTGAGGATTTCATTTACTGGCATTTCTCCAATATGCCTCCAGAAGCGAAGGCACCTTAACCTCCTTGACCTGAGATCTGCTTCCCTGAGTCTGGCATCCAAAGACACCTATCTGCACGGTATTTTCCATGGTGCAAGTCATCAGTGTGTAAATCCTGGTCCCGTCACTGTTTAGGGCAGAAGTCCAAACAGGCTCACATGGGGCTGGGATTTCACAACAGTCACAAGGAACCCAGCCTTCATGTTGGATTTGTACCAGAGTAGGAGAGGGACTGGTCGTCTACATTGTGTGGCCTCCCAGTCCAAATCAAACCCTACAAGAAGAGATGGAAGGTTAAACAGTGCAGTATAAATCCCATAAAAGCTTTGACAACCTTGAAGGGAATAGAGATGAGTGCACTGAAGAACTAGAGTCTCATCCTCCATTGATGGTCTTGATGAAGCTTTGGGTCAGTGAAGCAGGAACACTGACAGGAGTCCCAAAATAATAGCACCTCTTGGCAGCAAAACCTCCGTGTCCTTGGCTGCCATTGGCACCGTTAGTAGTTGTTTGTGTGCTTTGTGGGAGTGAAATTCATCCGTGCTTCAAGGCCCAGAACCAAGTCCCTGCACCGCAAACATCCTACTGTAATTGTAAGGTTCATATATGCTCTTCAGGGTGGTTATTAGTTTCCCAGTAATTTATGCCTCCCCATAAATTATTATACATATAAATTATTATGTTGCTTATTATTTGAGGTGTGTTGTTGCATAAGAATGGCAATCCTGGACTAGGATTTCCTTGTGCTAAGTAGTACATTAACATAAAGCAGGAAAGATGGTTCCTGGGGAGTGATTTCATTTGTGTACTTTCCGAGGAAAGAAAAATGTCATTTAAAAACAGGGGGAAAATGCGTGGGTGGACAAATAATGTGCATATTAGAGGTATGCGTAAGGTTGAGAAGCAGAAGTAGAGAGTGCTCCATATTCCCAGCACATGCAGGTCTGTCTTCTTAAGGTTTAGTTTTATTTGTTTTCCATTGCTTCTCCCAAAAGGTAGGTGGCTCATCAATGTTTAACTGCTCTCTGATTTTGTTCATTTTTCTCTTTGCTTAACTTTTCTGGTGGCTCATGTAAGCTCAAGTGTTACTGAGAAGTCAGATCCTCCTGTCCTTCTGTGTGTTTGTTTTTGGTCTTAATATGACAAATGTATGCCTCCTCTGGAAACGGTATCCATGCTGCAGAGTAATTATTTAGTGAATGGTGGATCCAGTTCATGTTGGCAAGGATCAGATTAATCTTTATTAATCATGATCCCTCCGACAGTAACCTCATCCCTTGCCTAAGTGCTGCTGTCTATTAAGAAGTAATAGCTATTAGGGGATGGCTGGGCCATAGCTCTCATTGCACCAACACAGGGCTCAGGACTTCTGGCAGGAGGCAGAGGAACTTGGTTCAAAATTAAAAATAGACGCACATGGTCCATGTTCCAGAAATGAAATAGGCAGCTTCCCCTGTGGGCTTCTTCAGCCTCATCTGGGTGTCCTCCTTTCCCCTGAAGCCTCCAGAGAGTTTGCCTGTTTCCAAAGGTTGAATTCAGTGTTGGGAATGAAATAATCTCTCGGAAGCTTTTTTATTTGTCTACTTGATTTTCTTTTTTAAACTTAAGTAGATCCTGGCATAAGCTAATGCACATGCAATCTTTGCAAGGATAAAATTTTAAGGTCT
Organism: Dromas ardeola; assembly: GCA_013398915.1. Classification (NCBI taxonomy): domain Eukaryota; kingdom Metazoa; phylum Chordata; class Aves; order Charadriiformes; family Dromadidae; genus Dromas; species Dromas ardeola. The sequence continues at coordinate 361,120 of VYZM01004448.1, read as the reverse complement.
AATCTGGTGGTTGCAGCAGGTTTCAACAGCTAAAGAGACTACAGATGGCTTAGCTCTCTGGGACCCCAGTTGTCCCAAGTAGACACCAAAACAACCACCTTTTTGAGGATTTCTGTATTCCTTAAAGAAACATTGCACTGTTGAGGCAAGATATGCAGCACTGTTCGCTCCATGCACAAAGTCGCAAGGTCTCCAGCTTCTCTGTCCAGGTCACTGGACTGGGAATTGCAGTCCTGTATATATATATGTGTGTGTATATATATACACACACATATATATCTATATCTATATCTATATCTATATCTATATCTATATCTATCTATCTATCTATCTCAAAATCTATCTCCTTTCTACTTGTGTCACCAGAGATTGGCTGACAGTAGACAGTAGTTTAATTCATAATTATTCCGGTTTTCCTAGCAGTACAGGTTTTTTCTAAGAAGGTGAGGCAGTGCTCTCAATGGATGTCATCATTATTTCAGCAAAAGCACAATGACTTAAGTACTGGATTGAAACCAATCTCCCCAAACTGCCCACCCTAAAAATCCACCTTAATTACATTTTAAAATGTTTTCATTCACTGTATGGAAATCCAGGACAAAACCTGGAGAGAGCAGGAGAGAGCAAAGGAAAGAAAAACGTCTTTCTCTCCATCTAGCTCTTTGATACCTGGAGGGCAGCGGTAGAAACTTGGAGTAAACCTGCCACACTCTTTTGATCTCTGCCAAAGTTGTTGTGGGAGTAACAGTGTTTAATGGTTGAAGGAATTTATTGAAGAATAAAAGTACCAGCAAAGACAAAGGGCCCAATACAAATTATCTGGTAAACCGCTGTCAAATTTTACGTGCTCAGGGCTACTGGTAATTTCCCGTCTTAAAAAGGAGGAGGGGGAGAGTCTGGAGGGGAGGGAAGGAGGGTAAAAAGTATATAAATAAACCCACCTCTTTAAATAGCTAACTGGCCTGGCCTGAACTGTGTCAGAGCTAAGTTCCTTTGGCAGCCAGTGCTGCAATATCTGTTAAGGGTGTAGCAGAAGGCTGAGACCAGGTTTAGGAGAATCTGCTTTAGTTTTGCTGGCTCTCCCTTGCATTCTTCCACTTGTCAGCAAGAAATGCACTGAAGAACAAAATGCGTGACTGCAAAGTCTCCCGCACTCCACCTGAGCAAGTCTGGATCACACCCCCATGGTTAGTATTTCTCTCCACTAAAAGAAATAAGAGTAATAAAAATAAATGAAAGCATTGGATAACTTGGAAATACATGGGTGGAATTGGAGACAACTGGGGGAGTGAAGGTATGTTGCCCACCATCTCCTCCTCCAAAGTTCATGGCAGAGTTTGAATGTCTACTGGAAAAATCATTGGATTCTGCACGGGTTCTAAAAAGCTAAAACAAGAAGTAAAATGCAAACAGAGATGATGATAAATGTCTGAGGTTTCTTGGCAGTAAAGCACCCTTAAAAATATTTTGTTTGTTGAATAAAGCAGTCTAGGTGATCATACAAGGAACATGGGACTACAGGAAACTGTCCTAGATCATACAGTCCTTTGAGATCTCAGGGAACAGTTACATGTAACACTACTGATAAACACATCCCTTTTGGCACTGGTACCTATTAAAAGCAACCCTTGTAGCCCTGTCATTATGCTCATCCCACCAATTAATCTTTTACTTTCCAAAATACTCACTCATGTAATAATTCTGAATCTTGTTCCTCCTGCCAGATCAGTCTCAGCAAGGTAGACCATTGTTTTTTCATTCACTCACCACAATTTTCTTCCTGCTGGTGGTGTAGGGGGAAAACAGTTCCACTTGGTGAACCAAAATGCTGTAGAAAATTTAATCTCAGCAAACTTTTTTGAAAGCTGGAAATCTCTTCCTCTCAATGGGATCTGACTGGGGACAAGAGACGTTTGAATGAGAGACTGACTAGCTGCTTTTTATTTGGACCTTCATACAGAAGTTGTACTTTTCTAATTGCTGAATCTAGTGCTAAGCATCTGTGTTCCTGGTGACTGTGAAAGTTTTTTAGTTTCATTCATCTGTTGCGTGGAATTGAAGCAGTTGTGAAATGGAAGTTGGGTGGATAAGTCCCCATTCTTTGGATTTATGTAAGTTTTGGAGGGATGATGTTATGAAAGAAACTTCCTACATGCAAGTCTGTGAACAAGAGAGATTGAGGTTATGGGTGTCGTTTGCAAGTTCAGCTGTAATAGGTTTGTGTTGCAGTGGGTTACACCTCCCTTCATACAATGCCATTGGTAAACTGACATTTCTAATGACCTTTTATAATCACCTATTTCCTTTTCTCACTCATTTTATGAATAGTCTTGTACTCACTTCAAGAGTTTCCCACCATGTGATCTCCTCTTACAGTTCATATTAATTTCAAAATGGGTTGGGCTTCCTGTAAAGTGTAGCACAGTGTAGACCAAGTTCAATAGAGCCTTTCCTTTCTACAGGAAAAGGGGGACCAAAAAAAAGTCATAGTGCCCTTTTTTGCAGGAAAGGCTTCAGAAATGTCATTCAGCAAATTGCTTTTTTTTTTCTTTTGAGGCAGTTCTGAATGTGTGTTTTAGCACGGTGCTCTGCCCCTGTTCGAGATGTAAAACTTAGGGTTCTGACCTTTTCTAGTGAGTGATGATCCCACGGCACTTTCCCTTCTGAGCTGGAGCATGCGAGTCCTGGTGATGATGTTTTGCCCAGGCTCTCATTCAGGAAATGTATTCTGCCAACTTGACTTGACCCTGCACCTTCAGCGGGACACATTATTGTTCCCTTCCTGCCCTAAATTGCTGTGTACTGCCACCTTGCATTGATGGGTCCTTTGTTCCATCTCGGAGGTAGGTTCATTTCGGTGGTGGATGAAGGGAAGCTGTACAGTTTTGAAAAGCAATTTAAGAGCCCTCTGAATGAAAAGTGCTTCACACATGAAAAAAATTAGTGTTATCAGTTGTCATCGTCAGCCTCAAATCCTGAATTTGAAAGGGTCATTTATACTCCTCAAAGGCAAACACGCAGCAGCATGCTAAAAGAGAACTAAAGCAGCCGAAGAAAATGCTGTCTCATGTCATTTCAGGCTCTGCAATCCCGGGGAGCATTAATAACTATTTTGTTGTTTTCACTGATCTCTCTATATGGGCGGAGAGGGAAAGAATCAGAAGAGAGAAGCTGCATTGCTCAGCCACTGCAAGCCGTCCCACGCTCTCTGTGTTAGCAATTTACCTGCTGTGAGGAGACTCAACCAGGGCAGGGACAACATGCAGATGAATGAGGAAAAGGCACAGGTGAAGATTTGGATTTGCCCCTTTGATTATGATATAGTAAGGACCATCTTTCCCCATCACTCTCTGGTATTCTGGCTGCATTTGCTGCCTTTCCCACTCTGTTTTGTTCCCATTTCTCTTTAGCAGATGCCAACATGCGAAGACACCATGGCAGGGTCAGTATCAGTCAGCTCCCTTTTAGATGGCAGATGCCACGTGAATCCAGATCTCATCTCCTCTGAGGTTCCTGCAAACTGAACGGCCTGCTCAGAGCTACTGAGAGCTGTGAAGTGCAAGGAAAGTGCAAAGGCTTTGTGGAGGATGACAGATGGCGAGAAGGACCAACTCATTGGTTGGGGTGTTGTGCACGCAACTTAGTGGAGATCTTCACGATTATCTCGGCACGGGTACAAAATGCTATCCAAGCAGAATGGTGGCAGTTTGCACCCTCCTTTTACTCACATTGTACCAGAGTCAATGTCAAGACAAGGTGAAATTTGGGTCCTAAATCTCAGCAGGTCATCTGTCTGGAATTGTACCCAATATGGCTGTTCTGCATTCAGCAAATATTCAGTCATGATATTGGTTATTCATAGAAAATGTATTCAGTTAAATTTTTCAGCAGCTCAGGCAACAGCTCTTCCTGATTTTCTCATGGGAGTCTGTTCTGCTGTTGGGTTGACCATGCTGACAGGAACACTTTTGCATTGCTCCATCTATAACAGTTTTTCGTTCCTTATATGCTTCTACTCTTTGTAATATATCCCACTTGGTGAGTTTCTTGTTCATGCATAGAAGTCTGGTTTGGTGAGAGACAGTAGCAGCCTAAGATACATGTGTACCTTGAGTTTAAAGTTTCCTTATATAGGTCAAAATCAGATTTTAAAACGTTACCTCCTGCAAACCACTCAGAAAACTCTGTCTAATAAAACTGTAACCAAAGTGGTCTTTGTAGAAGAAAAAAAGCCCTTGTGCAGGGGAAAAATCATTAAAGATATAGTTTGAAAGTCTTTATAGCAGGTAGAATAAGTAGTGGTTCAGTGTCTACGGAGTCAGATCACCCTTCAGAGATGCTGGTTCAGTTCCTCAGTCTGCCACAGGTTTCTACACAACCAGGTGAGTGATTTAATTCCCGCACGACCTCAGCTCTCTTTATAAAGCAGTGAAAGTGACACAGATATCCTTCATGTTAAAGACTGGGGAGTACTTGGATATTAGCGTGGTGTAGGCCTTGCCTGAGGTAGGTTTACACCAACTTGAAATATAGCATGGATTCTACTAACATCCCGACAGAAGGATGTTTTATTCTTTTTTATGTCGTATCTTAAAAAGACCCAGTCAAAAATCTGATCTAAAGTAGGAAAAAAATAAAAGAAAAAGCCATGTGATTCACTGCAGGACTAAATCCCCTCTGCAACTGATTCCAGCCTGGAGAATATATTCACAGCTGGGTTATAAACCCTCGAAACCAGACAACATAACCTTAACTAACACAGCATTATTAAGGCACTGCTGTAATGGGATCATTCTGCTATGGCTCATGGGCACGTTTCAAGTGTCATCAATTTAGTTACAACTGGGGGCCGTATAGTGCAAAACCATTTTAGCAACTGCATCTTACATGCAGGAATGATCGAATATTAATGGCTTTTCTTTTGTTGAGAAAAAATACGGAGAGGAAAATGAAAAGCCACAGGAAACCTCACTGTCCTTCCCCAGGTAGTGAAGTTCGCTTTTGGAGGGCAGTAGGATCAGTCTGGCAGCTGACTATTGGTGTAGGCAGCTGGGAAATCAGCTCTCATTCTCCAACGCTGATCTGTTCTACAAACTTAGCCAAGTTATTTCACCTTAGTTTTCCTTCTTAGTCTTACCTCTTCAAGGATGTGAGTTACTTGTCAGAGTAGTTATTTCACTCCATTGTTGGAACGGGTTAGACTCTATCTGCACAACATTGAAACTGAGCAAATAGGGAAAAGCTATGAGGGATGAGGCCTTGTATTTTGAGCCACCAAAGATGCCCATCATAACTGTTCTGGGAGTTGATGTCAAGCCCTTTAAAAAGAGCTCAAAATGTTTTGCAACTGAGTGGGAAATGTCATTACCTTATCCTGAAGATGGGGTCAGAAAAGATGACAAAATTAACTTTCCCAACCCTATGTCTTTCTCAATACGCTCTGGGCTGCTTGGTCTTTTACCTTGTCACGTTGTAGGCATGGGAAAACATGTGATGATGAGGTGGTGCAAAAGTTTCCATTTGGATATGAATACTTGTGTTGTCTATAGGCGTTATGGGCCAAGACTTGTGTAAATGTCCTGAGGTTTCCACGTAAACAGGATGACAAGGAGATGCTAGGCACTTTCCATGAACTCTGTGTTCCCCGGCTGTTGTACGCTTTTTGCAGGGCAGTGCTACGGGTTGGCTTTAGATGACTGACTGATTGACGTGGTGTTGAGGCAGCGGTACCTCCCTCCATTGACTGTGTTGGGAACCGAGGCTCTGAGTTGAACCACAGCTATCTTCATAAGGAAGTCAATTGAAATCTCTCAACATCCTCCCTAGAGGTCAGTGGTTGTACTTAGAAAACGAGGGAATGATTCCTGATGACTAACAGCCTGCAAAAGATTTCACATTCTCTTTCTATCATTATCAAATCATGCTGAAGAGGCTACAAGGCGAAAAAACTCTCAAGCTTCATTTTCGAGAAGCGGATAGGATGAAGACATGGCATTTCAAAATCAATACTGAAACCTGTATTCCAAAGAGCAAATGGGAGAGCCATTATAAGCTGCTTTACTTCTCATCTCTAATTCCCCATATTCATAACTTAAGCCCTGTCATTTGGATTTATCCTCTGTGGCCTGCAGTAACACCAGGAAAATTCCTTCTTTTTAATTCTGTTGCAAAAAAATAACAACACTGCAGGGTAGGATCATATCCCCACAGAAGTTTAGGGCTTAAGCGTTTCATGTTGGGCACCAGATTTTGCCATCTTCTCCCCTTCCCGTTTGTCCCCCTCCTCCCTCCTCTGCTGTTATACATCAATCATCCTCTTTTCTAGAGGCTAGGATACAAACAGTGTAATCCCAGAGGGAGAGGATACTGATACAGCCAATCTGCACATGACTATTGCTCTGCCTTGGAGATGCCATCACTAAATCTAACGATAGGCTTTTGCTGATGGGATTGTTTCAGCTAAATTGGAGAAAGCAATAGGGGCGGTAATCTAAAACCCCAGCTTTGCCATTGCCTGGTGATCTGTTGGTTCTCCACTGACTTCTCCTATTTTAAGTGGCTTTCTAAACTTTTCTTTCATTTATTACTTCTTGTTTGTCTTATCTTGGCACTCACGTCATCATAAATAGAGTTCCCTCAGCAGCAATATTTTTAATTATGACCTAGAAATGAGCCTTAGACCTGACTCAGCCAACCCAACTGAACTGTTCATAACACATAAAGGGTTGGTGTAGAATTTACTAATGACTTTGAAATAAGGAAGGCTTCCTATATTGGCTGGTTTTTGGACAAAATACCACAAGGTCAAATGCTATTCTCTTAAGCGGCCTTCAGAAGAGATGTTGGGGTTTGTTGGTTGTGGGTTTTTTTCTAGTTTGGAGGTCAGGAATGTGTTTAGAAGAGGTGGTGTTACTCACCTCCAGAAAAATCCCACAACAGTACATTCAGGAGAAGCCAATGAACAACAGTTGACTTCTGGCAGATCCAGGCAGTGACAGCTAGTTCCAGCAGCACCATTTCCCTGCTCCTATGTTTATTGAACTGGACTTGAGATCACATGGTATTCTGCTGGCAAGTTTGGAAATGAACTTTGGTGAGAACCCAATACTTTCTCTCATCTGCTAAGCCCTTATTAAAACACACTATTACTTTTTCTAACTCCCCTCTGGACTTTGAATTACACTGCAGTGAACACAGCACACGTGAGTAAGAGCTTAAGGACTTGCTCACTTGGGTGGTCCCATTAAAAAGACCAGGTTTGCTTTCTTGGCTGCAGAGCCGTTCCAAACATTGCTGCTATTTTTCTTCCCTCAGTGTTTCTCACCTGCCCTTTTTTTTTCTTCTTCTTTTTTTTTTCCATGCCCAATCTATTAATATGTGTTTTAACCAGTTAACTTTGGAACCAAAATATTAACTGCATAGGAGGCAGCTTTTCTGAAGGTTCATAAAATATGTATCAGAGCTGGGAATATAAAATGCTCCCATTTTGTAGCAGACAAAATGTATAAAGTGCTGAGTGAAAATTGAGAGGGACCCAACTTAAACCTTTGAAAATTGCTGCCAGTTCCAATATGCTGTATTTATTTTGATTTGGAAGGCTCAATCCAGTCCAGATGAGGTCATTTGGTTGGGAGCACACATGTCCACGCGGAGATGGGAGGGAGGGAAGCCTGCAGCATACTTTGGCTCCGAGGTATTCAGCTGCCAGAGAGCAGCGGTGGGAGCAGGGCGGGCAGCTTGCCTACGTGTTGATCCTGGCATCAGAGCGTAACGCTGGGGTGGAGGTGTTGTAATGTTTAAGTTGATTTCTTTTAGGGCAGGCGGGACAGTGTAGCTTTTGTATCCTCAGCTGTTTGCTGGGTAGGGTGAGTAGAGGCAAAGCTTGACGTGCTCTAAGAATTAGGGGACAGGGGAATATATTTAGGTAGGGGTGTCTGTAGTTACTCGTTCATATGACTTCATGCAGCAGAGAGCCTGTTATTTCATTTGCATGACTCTGTCTTTCAGCTTGTCACCTTTAACCCTTGCCCTCTCAGCACCTGATACCTGTGCAGCACCATTTTACTTTCTGCTCCCTCTGCTCCTGCATCTTCCCTTACTCCTCTTGTCAACAAGATTAATAGCTCGGCCATTTGTTTCTATGAAATTTCACTTTTCCCTCCTGGAGCTCCATCTCCACCACTCATTGTTCCATCCCAGCAGGTGGGAAAGACTCCTGTGCCCTCCCCAAGAAGCCCCGTCCTCCCTGCTCCCCCCTCCCCACCTCCCTGCCAGCAGAACTGTTTGCCAACACTTTGCACAAGGAAGCTGCCTCTATAAAAATAAACCGTGCTGAAATCTGAGAGACAGAAACCACGCCAACCTCACACTTCATAATTGGTAATGGCAACCTATTTGATTTCCATTTGCGAACAGTAGCCTGCATATGTTCCTCACCATGCAGCCCTTCTCCCTGCCCTGTTTTCTGCACAAATTCAGGTTCCCCATGCCTGGTGCTTCGTTTGCGTTGTGGTTTGCTTGCCCTGAGCCACAGACACCCCTGCTTCACAATTACAGTGTAGAAAAAACCTGTTAAGTCACTGACTTAATTGCCTGGTTACTCACCTCCAACACAAGGTTGCCATCTGCAACAAGCTTGAGCCTCTTCTCCCACCTCTTTTACCTTTATGAGATTCTGCTCCTCGCACCTGGCTTTTATTGCTGATTTACACCAGAGAAAGCCAACAGACCTGTATTTCCTTTTCTTGTCCCCAATGTACACTGACACGTGGGCATTGCTTGGGGTCAGCTGGCCATGTAGACACCCCACTCCTGCACCTCCAACACTGCCCATCTGTTACAGCAGAAGCCTGGGCTGAGGATTTATGATGGAACTTGATTTTCCAGGATATGTCTCTAGTAAAGAAAAGAAAAAAAAAAAAAGGGCAAAAGGTGAAGGGGGAGAAGTAAGACAAACCAAGCTTTATATCAGCAGGGTGAACACTACATTGCTGCCCTCGAAGCCCGTGGGAGCTGTGGGTCCATTTCTCCATCACAAGCAGGGATGGGTCTCTTAGCTGGGTCCTACAAGAGGTGGCAGCAGCAAGGGGCCCCCAGCAGGGCTCGAGGAGGGGGGACGCACTTAGGGTCCAAGGAGGAGATGCCCATATTGACTTTCACTCAATTTACTGGAGCAATTGAGTTTGTCAGTGAAATGCGAGACAGGCTCAATCAGCTGTCACACTGAGACACTCCTGTCACTACTGTCAATAGCTTCGAGTTTCTGATCCTTTCTCAGATTAGCTTTGTGCCAGAACATCAAATGAAAAGCTGTTTGGGGCACAGGGAGGGGAGTAACTCTAAGATTCTCTAAGCAGTTACCTAGGAATCAGTTTACAGACTTCAAAGCACTGCCAGGTTTATTCTGATGGCCTATAGCAATGCGCGGGGAGCAGTAATGCGTTTGGAGTGTAATGTAGACTCTCTTCAGCCGGGTGTTCGCTCATGGACCAGGAGGCAGGGATGGGAGAAGAATAGAGGCATCTCTCCCGGAGAACCCAAATGGCATGCAAATGGCCTGCCTCCCCTGGAAGAGCGGCTCTTTAGCTTGATGGAATAAGTTGCTTTTCTTATCTTACCTTTTCTTCTGAAGGACTCTTCTACATTTCTCTCAGCACTGAAATGAAGTATTTTTCTGATAGACCTGGGTCATGAAAAGGCATCACCCCCAACAATAGGACAGGAATGAAAAGAAGGGGGACAGGTTTGTCACGCAGAAATGATGAAGAGAAAGTGAGGGTGGCTCCAGCCAGCCCATATGAGCAGTTTGTGTGCTTTTTTGTTTTTTCCTGTGTTTTTTTTTTGTTTTTGTTTTGTTTTTATTTTGCCTTTTTTTTTTTTTTTTTTTTTTTTTTTTGCTTTTTTTTTTTTTTTTTTTTTTTGTGTAACAAGGTAAGAGCTTTGTAGCCCATTAAGTTCTTCCAAGACCTTTTCCTTGAAGTTTAACTGGTTGGATCTGGGACAGCCTTTATCGAGACCATTTCTGTCATGAGGGATGCCAATATGAATGTCTCTATTTATGGGAAGAATAACCCATCAGGAGATTTTTTTTTTTTTAAACTTCAAGGATTTGAGAAATCTCTTTTCTCTGTTCCAGCTGAAACAGCTTATGGCAAGGTGAACTCACCCATTTACACAGAAGCCAAGAGGGTAATGTTAATCCTATTAGAAAAATAATCTACCACCAAAAAAAAATAATAATAGGGGTGGAGAAGGAATCCTTTTGAGGCAAATTCACAGAGTAATTCCTGTGAATTTACTCTTTTCTTCTCAGGGGTGAGATGTTAAGCATTTTGCTATCAATACATGAATTATAAAGATTATTATTTTCCTTCCACTTTTGTAAAGAAATTAAGCAAGGGAAAAGCTGCATTCTAGCATTATAGCTAGAGGGTTGTGTCCTTTAGAGAATACTCCTGGGTTTTGATGAATGCTGTCTCAAGGAGTGAGGCAGTGTCCCTAGAGAGGATTACCCTGCACAGCACTAATCTAGATCTTTTTCCTTGAATGCAATATTAAGATTTCTAATTTTTTCCCTGTTACCTGATTCCATGATTAGGTTGCTTTTGACGTGAAAACATCAAAAGGTTCATCTCTTCCTCATTTGAAATCACCACTATCCTTCCTGAGTAGCAGCTACAACGACATTTCACTGCTTAATATTTAAGTAACTCCCTGTCCAAAACAAATCATGCCTTCCCTTCTCCTTGATTGCTCAAAAAAAACCAAACTCCAACCCAGTTCAAAGGGCTATATAAGTGATCTTTAATATCAGAGGCAACCCTGTTTGCTTTTCTTGGTGGCATGAATGCAAAAGGGCCATGGCAAAATATGGGAAAGACAACAGAAAGGCAAAAAAACCCACCACATTTTCCTTACAGAGTATTTCAAAGCGAATGCTGGATACATACCTTTCTTTGACCTTTTCCTTAGATTAGTCGTATAGGCAGCTGCTGTGTTTGTATTACACATTCCACCGCCGGGACTGACTCCTGAGCAAGGTAGGGGTGTGTGTGTGTGTGCACGCGCGTGTGTTTGTTATTCAACCTGTCAGCCAAAGGTCTTCCATGCTGGTTTTAGCTCCTTCTGTTTTTTTCATGGTTTCCAAGGGGAGGTACGGGTGTTTGTGGGCTTTGTTTATGTTCACTAGGTGACAGGAAACCTAAGAGCTTTTAGTGAATTCAGATATACTCTGGATGCGAGGTGTGAATCTCTAGCCATTTGAGTTTAAAAGCTTTCATTAAGTCTGAGAAAGGAGAAAAATAAACATCTCACTGCTGTCTAGCGGCAGAGGGATGAAAGGTTTTCAGCCTGTGGGCCCCACCAGGACAGTATAGATGCCTAAAAAGGGAGAAATTGGAGGAGAGATAAAAAAAGGCTGGAGTTGTAAAAAAATAAAAATAAAAATCTTAAATCTACTGCTCAAGTTGCATTTTTTCTTTATTTTACTGAGCCCCGCTGAGACAACTGGCCTTGGTAAGACCCTGATGGAGCAGAGCATGCCCACCATCCACAGGATGGGTTTCCTGGGAGGGGTGATGGCTCTAATGAGGGCATATAACAGCCTTCCAGTACTTTATAACAGCCTTCCAGCCTCTAAATGGGGCCTACAGAAAAGCTGGGGAGGGAGTCTTGATCAGGGAGGGGAGCAATAGGACGAGGGCAAACGGTTTTAAACTGAAAAAGGGGATATCTAGATATTAGGAAGAAATTCTTTACTCTGAGGGTGGTGAGCCCCTGGCCCAGGTTGCCCAGAGCAGCTGTGGCTGCCCCATCCCTGGAGGGGTTCAAGGCCAGGCTGGACGGGGCTTGGAGCAACCTGGGCTGGTGGGAGGTATCCCTGCCCAGGGCAGGGGGTTGGAACTGGATGATCTTTAAGGACCCTTCCAACCCAAACCACTCCATGAGTCTATGAAAGCAGCTGTAACGACTCCAGCTAATTGCATCCAACCCAGCAGAAAGGGATGCAGCCAAGGGGTGTGCTCACCCATTCCATGCTTGACCTCCCTCACCTGGGAAACCAGAGGACAACTGCTGCCGCAGGCAGATGTTGCTGGCAGTACGGAGACGGGTGCGTGGCTGCTCTGTGCCACTGCAGGAGGGGTTTGTGTCACCAAACTGAGAACTGGCCCATACACCCAGCTCTGCCTCATGACATGGTGTGAGAAGGTTTATCTCCCAGCCTAATGCCTTCCCCTGCCTCTGCCCATCTGTGGGCTCCTTGGGGCAGGTACTTCCCTCCCATCATGTGTTTGTGCATTGCCTAATTGCAGATGCAAGGGTAATATAAATAATAAGGTTAAAAGTCGCTCTTCTTGAGGGGAGGTGAAAAGGGAACGGAAACGGAGCTGCTACTCAGCTTCCCAGCTTTTCCTGGAGTCAAAAAGAGAGTGCAAAGGGTATTGCAGGATATGTCAGAGTATTTAGTCTTGAATCATTTGCCATCCTGTTTTTATTCCCCTGCATATATATTTCAAAGAAAGTGTTTAGATGGAGCTGGTGACCTTGCTTATAGTTGAGGTTGATTGTTACTTCCCATGATAAGTCCCTGATTTGGTTGTTTGGGCTGTGGCAACTCACAGTGTTTGAGCTGAAACTTACCCTCCTGTGTGACAGACTCACACCAAGTTCATTTCAGAGAAGAGGGATTTTCAGTGCACTGCTGCAACCATGTTGTTTTCTGAAATTTGTGAAGATGATTCTTACTTTTTCATCCTTTAAAATGTCCGAACTATTCCAGTTATACCATTATACACCAGCCCTTAAAGGTGACAGGAAGCTCTGAGATGAAGTGCTGGGCACTGCCCAGGGTGTTGCCTCCTCTCCTTGGCACGAGCTTTCCCTGAGTAGCAGTGGCAGTCAGACACCTTTTCAGAGACAGCAATATCATGGAAAGCAAGCAAATGAACAGGGAAGGCAGCAAGTGAGTTGCAACGTCAGGACATAACTGGAGGTGAAAGCTTCGCCGTTGTCTGTTTTGCTATTAATAGACACAATCTCAGGTACTAGTGAAGTACTGCTAGGTGTGTGTTTAGGTTTTCTTTCTTTTCCAGCGCTTTCAGGTGATGATGAAGGTGGCTTGTGGATGAGTTTTCTGAGAGTGAATCTTAGTTTTTATCTCTTTTGTTTGTTTGTTTTTGGTTTTGTTTTTAAATGTGTGTAGGATTACATGAAAGTTCTTGGGTTTTGTTTTGGTCAGTCCGCATACCATTATCGGCAATTCATTAACAATTGATTGCCAAAAGAGTGAGCCACTGGCCTACAGACAGGTACAGCTATTCCAGAAACGATCAGTGGCTGAACAGCAGCATTGCAATATTGCCATTACTCGGGTTTCAGTGCAGGAGTGGTGTTGTCTCTGATTCCACGTACACACCTCCTGGGTGTTAGAGAAGTTACACTTGGTAACTGGGCGTTAGAAGTAAATTACTATTTCTAGGTTTCAGCTCCTGCAACTCTCTTGACCTGTATTTCTTCAAGACCTGGTACAGTGGCATCTGTTAAACAAGGACCCTTACATTTCTTCTGTAATAATAATGAGGCTGGTTTTTTCATACTCTTTTTCACTTTTCCTTATCTACCCAAGACTGAGCCAAATTGCCCCCTGCTTAAATCAAGTCTTTCCTGGGCCACTGAAAATCATGCATGAACTCTGTTCATCTCCAGCCTTGCAGGGTCACCCTGGAGCTTGTCTCTCACTGACTTCACTTGTCTGATGACAGGGGTAGCGCAACTTCTTAGTCTCAGAGAGTGGTGCCAGGAGAAATCCATTAACGATCATGATAACAGATTCCAGTTATTCCAATAATTCAGGCCATATAGATATTGAAAATAAAGTTGGCATCTATGCGTGGATATACATATATTTTCTTCTCTATCAGATTTGAGACTAAAAGTGAACTAGATCTTTCTCTTAAATAATGTAGCTGCTCTTAAATTGTCTAATGGGTGTTAGAATTTTCTTCCCCCGATCTTGTATTTGCTGCTATGGAAAACATGCTCACAGCACAGCTTAAGTAAAGGTCATATCTTGTACTGGAGGGTCCCATTTATCACTAAAGCATCGTTCTCATTTGTTCCCTTTTGTACAATGTACTTCTCTCTTCCTCTTCCCTTCTTCACTCCATTTCCAGCTATGGTAGCAAATTGTCCTTCTGCACCAGCCATCATTTACCTGGTAGCAAAAAAAGTGGTGGAGCACAGTTTCCATTTGTTCTCTGCAGACCTCAGTATGCAGCAATGAAAAGCTTTCATTCTTGCCGTGCCAAAGTTCCTAACTTTGCCGATTCATTTCAGTTTGCTCAAGAATCAACATTTGAATCTCTACCTCCTGCCTACGTTATCCACTTAGTGCTCAGCTGGATCCAGGAGTGGAAGTATGGCTGGTTTGCATGGGCTGAGTTTTGTTTTGGGACATGCATAGCCAACACTTGTGATTTTTAAGAGTGTTATGATGTGAGGTGTGCGGTGGTTTGGCTTTTTCCCTGGTTTTTTTTTTTTTTTTCCTTGTAAACATCTGCAGCAGCATCAATGAATGATGAGGCTTAAATTATAAAGTCCCTGAAACTCAGAATACATGTAAATAGGATCTAATTTGTATGATTTTAAAGCTAATTCAGTCCTTTTAATGACCCTGGCCTACAATCTTCAAATATTTTTGCTTTAGCAGTATTAGTAACTCCAATTTTAACACTGCTGATAGTGGTTCACATATAGGTATGATCTTTAATCCCAAAGCGGGTATGATTCAGAGCCAAATAACTATCATTTCCATGTTGGCAGCTGCAACACACTGCCCTTGGAAAAGCTGTGTCCTCTTCCTAAACCTGTCTCTCTGCTTCCTTAATACACTTCCAAGACTAAATGTCTAAAAACTAAACTACAAATTTTTATGCTTAGTAGTTCTGATGACACTGGTTGCTCTTTTGTATTATGTACAAATGGAGGTTTTATACCCTGTGGCTGCCTTTTCCTATAAAAAGAGACAATTATATTTTTAATTTTTACATTCTAAAATAGCTGTAAAAAATGAACACAAAGCTGTAAGACATCATTTAGAGAAGGAACACACCAGATTTTTTTTTTTTTTTTTTTTTTTTTTTCTTTATATCAAAANTTTTTTTTTTTTTTTTCATTCAGTATATCCAAAAGTACCTCTCTGGTTTAAAAATTTGGTTGGAATTTGAATTGAGGAAACCACAAAAGGGTCTGTCAGTTTTCCTGTTGGACTCTGAAATACAAGAGAATACTGGAATTGCATTTTAAAGATTTTATCTTCATCAGGAATGCTGAAAAATTATTGCTTGACACAGGCAATGGGACTGACAATAAATTGAAAATTTGCAGGAATCTCGTTACATTTGTGAGAATTAGCAGTAATGCATAGTATTTCTAGAAAAATGCCTGCCTGCTGAGCATGTACGAGCTCTGCCAAACACGATGGAGCAGCCTCAAGTGCTGACAAGACTTCCCTGATCTCCCTGTGACGCCCATTGCAGACGGTGAGCAGGCAAGAGGAATTAGCAGGGATGGGGAGGAGAAGATGGTTTGTTTGTTTCTTCTTGCTTGGAAAATGTGTGTGGCAGTCAGGGCCAAGGTGCTTTTGTGACACTCGAGCTGCCTCTCCGGCACCGCTCCTTGCGAGCTACATACTCATCTTTTATCGGAAGGATGCTGGGGTGGGGAGAGACAGCCTCTTCATAGAAAGTCAGCTGAGCGTTTCTGCACATTCTGAGGACTTGACTCTTTTTTTCCCCTTCTCAGAAAAACCCTTTTCCCATATTTCCTTCTTTTTTTTTTTTTCTTCTTTTCCCCCCCGCCCCCGTATTTTCCTGAGAAATGCCTCAGGAGTGCACTTCCTCACTCTCCTTTCGCAGGCTGGTTCTCCCGGTGATGAATTAATTAGCTGGAGCACTGCACAGTAACGAGCAACTGCAGGCTGATCTCATTAAACATTAATGCTTAACTAGGAAAGCAAGAGCTGTTAAAGATACGCCACTCAATGTCATCTGTGTCCGAATGTAAAAGAAGTCAGCGGCGGAGCTACTGGTGCTTGTGTTTCCAGAGGGACCAAGAAGAGCCGAGTATCTCAGGTCCCCTTTCCAGAGCTGGCTGGGGACACCTCAACCACAGATGGGTTTCCATCCTTCTTTGTTTGCCTTTAGCATGGATCCCAGCCCTTTCCCAGCGAGCAGCCCTCTCTCAAGGAGATAAATGAGCAAGTCCTTGTGCCTACACTGCTTTTTCAGCCTTTTTCATGCCTTGTTTTTAGTGGTTAAGTTCAAAACCCAGCACCTTATCCTCTCTTTAACCACAAGCAAATGGTTATGACTGATGTTTCAAACGTGAAAGTTTGAAGCCGTGTAGTTACACCCCAATGGAATCATCCAAATTAGTGGTTGTCTTGATTATTATTGACCTTGCTGGATGCTTTTGGCAACCCTATGTGAAAATATTGACCTTATCACTACTTTGCCTCAGTTTGGAGGAACTTGGAGGAACTTGTTAGGACACCTCTTTATATCATGAGGCTTGACTGATACCAGAAAAAATACCTTGACTACCTCATGAGAAACTTTCAGAGTGTTTATTTGTTCATTAAGCAGTTGGAAATGCTGATGAAAGTGGATAGAGCAAGACCCTCCTGCCCGAGAAGCCCTGCTTCTACTCTTCTTCAAGCATGTGCCGTTACAGCTTGGCTTTGCATGAGCAGTTGCTGACAGCACTTCTACCCTTTCATTTGCATGGGCAAAGATGGGATTTTGTATGCATCATCTTAATAACTGTCTACATGCAAATCAAGCAAAGGGTTTTGCATGAGTTTTTATACTCAGCTTTCCAAAAAGTTACTGGCATAACCAGCGCATAGAATACACTTCAGGATCTAGAGTAGACATAGCAGTCTTCTAACTTGCCTTCTGCCTCCACCTTCTCTCCAACATAATAATAAAGACAGCAGCCGGTACTTTTCCTTACCCTCCAACTGTTTGCATTATGCAATTTGATTGTAATTGATAATTCATTAATCATTTCCTATCATGGTTAATATTTACCCAGCTTGCTACTGTGCAGCAAGGGTGACGGGAGGGGCAGGAGCAGGGAGGTGGAAGATACAGTCAGGGAAGTACAAAACATATGGAATACCACGTCTTCAGAAACAATCTCCATTTTTTTTCTTTTTGTTTTTTTTAGACAGATGTTTCCATGGTTCTGCCACAAGCAGTTCTGTAGGGCTTGTTTTGATTTTCTTAAGCCAAACGCTCCTTGGTTGTCATCGTGGCAGCCGCAGCTACACAGAAAAGTTTTTTTCTGGACCTCCAAGCACTGTCTTTTGCTGCCTGGGGAAGGAAAAGTGAAAGGGTTACTGCTGCCCTGTTGGGATTTCGTTGTTGTTGTTGGGGATTTTATTCAGTCTCCTAGCGTGATGCTTCCTCAGACCGTGCTTAAAAGCCACCGTGCTTGATTTCCCCTCTAATGACGTTAAGCCTGGAACTGGAGCTGCCTCTGCTGCCTGGTCCTCCTCCTGCCCGTGTCTTCAGACGTTATGTCACAGCTCCCAGGGTTGCTCACTGACTCCAGCCGGCCTCCCCAGGGGACGGAAACCAGGTTCCCTTCCTTGTGGCAGCAGCAGTGCCCACATTTAAGACGCTGCAGTGCTGAGCCGTGACTGCATTAGTTCTGCTACATTAGAACAGAAGCAAAGAGCTTAATTTAATTCGCTGGCCTGTATACCGACACCTGAGGGCCACTAATTCACTGTCACGTATTCTCAGTGAAACCAAGCTCTTTATCGTTCAGATTTTTTTTTGCAAGAGCAGAGCCTTGCAAGGCAAATGCTCGTTTTCTAGGACTGGAGAAAAATACCTCCTTGCAAGGATCACAGTAGGTCAGGATGACTCACTTTGCCAGTGTCCACAAGGGACGGAAGATCACACTTCTCTTTTTTTCTTTTTTTCTCTTTGAAATAGTTAAATGGATCTCTGTTCTTTCATTTTATGATTAGCACCATGAATAAAAAAAGTTGAATCACAGTGACATGTGATTGGCCGTAAAACATTTATTCACCACAGGCTTTATTTGGACATCATTCAAGGGCTTTGAGCCTATCAGATGCCTCAACCCACTCTGTCTTCGCAAGTGATAGGATCAAGTCCTGTAGTAGCATTTGCTATGCCGTAACTTCCAAGAATCAAACCTTGCCTATGTTGTTTGTGCATGAAGACCCATTAGGCTAAATTAATCCCTAGGGTAAATGTACAGACTTCAACAGAATGTTATCAGGGATAAATTAGGCCTATTGATTTTTAATGAGGCTCTTACTTGAATAAAGAAAACAGAGTTTCTTTTCTGTTTGGGTCTATTGTTCCTCTACTGCAAGAGCCACTATGAACACCTGCTTTGACCCTGAATTTTTAAACCTGGAAATTTTGCATTTCTAAAAGAATTAGAAAAAATACACTCTCTCCCCACAACTTTGGGCAGTGCCATTAGACAGTGGGACACATTTCCCAGAATTTGCACATCTCTAAATGTCCTTTTTTGAAAAACAAGTGAATAGACTGCCAGAAAAGTTACAGGCTTCTCGTATTTTAAGGCTGATCTCCTCCTCCAGAGACCATCCCCATCACAAGGGTTTTTCTCCATGCTAAAGAATTTAGAGAAATCATTTTGAGAAGTACAAACTGATTTATTTTTTTGAGCTGATGTGGCTGAGATAATCCATGCCTTGTTGTTTCATGCCAAGGATTTCTAACATCACCCCATCCTCTGAGCCCTCAGGTGGGTAATTTGAAGTTACTCCAAATCCCCAGGAGATATATCCATGGACAAGCTGTTTAGTGGCATGGCTCTTGAGAAAAGGTCTATGTGATGAATCCTGTGCTGTTCTCTGGGAGGGTGGGACATGGCTCCCAGGAATAGAGAGGCACAGCCAAGTATCTGTCACCACCCATGGCTTCTCTCCATCGTCGCAGTGCCCTTATGCTTATGGGAGGAGAGGGAAAGTCAAGCCTTTAGAAAAAAGTCTCTGTGCCTAGAGTTTTCAAAAGAAATCAGAGACGTCAGGTTGTACCCAGGCTTCTCTGGAGGGTCAGTGTGTTTCTTAGGCAATATTCTTGATATGTTTTTACCTCCTTGCTCTTATTCCTTCCTGACTCACCTGGGGCTTCTCTGGTGCCTCCTATCTTGGGTGCCAAAACTTAAGTCTCAAACAGCAACGCTTTTGAGCTTTTGGTTTCCATGCCTTTGTAAAGAGCAACCATCACCTTTAGGAGTTGAGTTTGGGAGCTTTTGGGTCTACCTGTGATGTTCAGGTAGTGGTCGGTTTTAGCCTGACTTCCAGAGAATGCGGCTCCCCCATCCCCTGCCACAGCTGAGGTCTGGGTCTGCAAAGATGCCACTATTTCTCTAGTTTATCAGTGGCATTCAGAAGTAAGTGTGACCTGTGGTGTCATGCATGGCTTCAGGGGGTACATGTGAGTGTCTGTGTGCCCGTTTGGGTGTTACTTCACTGTATGTCCTAGCACAACCAGAGATATTTATTTGTTTTCTGGGCTGCATGGTTAAGGAAACTTTGCCGTTAAACCCCTAATCACTCTGAATGCACCAAATCCTGGTTAATTTGCATCCTCTATACTGTTTGATTTATTTTTTTATATTCAGAAATCAAGCAGCATCCGTTCATTCTTTAAAAACCATTAGATAGCTATCGGTTGGGAATAGGCTTTACTTAATAACTGGCTGGCTTGGCTTTAACCACTGATCTAAATGGCAACATGTCTGCAGACTCCTGAGTCATAATTTTGTGTTTCCGAATGTACCTTGCTAGTGGAAGAAATATTTATATTTACCAAGAAATGCTAACAGAGGTTCTCTGTGCCCTTCTGGCACATGTGGTGGAGGTCAAGGGACTGAATACAAGCAATACTAACTTCAGGTATAAACTTGTCAAACTTCTTGAAGTGTGTTTCTTTTACAGGACTCTATCTATTTGTTAGATTTAATGTATTTTTGGCATTTTTGCTATGTATATCATCAAGTTGAGGGACGGATGGATCTTTTGCTGAAGATAGTTATATGATGTCTCCTCCCCCTCCCCATTTATGATTTCAGGCCCGTGCCTTTAACTTTTCTTCATCTTGGTATCACTTTAATTCCTGCACTTCCCTGGGCTGTGGTAGGGAAATACAATTCTCAAGTGCTTTGTGTTTCAATGCATTCTGTAGCATTTCCTAGCAAAACTGAAAGGAAACCCAAAATGTTTACATTGGAATTCTACTTTGGAAAAGCAATAATTTATGAATATTTATACGGTGCCTGGCGCAAGCCCTTATTTAAGTAATGCATAATACCAGATGTAAACTTCTTACAGGCTCAAGTGTGGGATTTGAATGTGAATCTTCTTTTTTATATGCACATCTTCCTTCCCAGAAAACACTACAAACCCCTCCACAGAACCTGTCATTAACAGCAGACACAAGGAATGCTCCAATGCAGAAACATACCCTAAAAAGGGAAAGGCCAATATTGACTTGCAGTGAAGCTTAAGCCCTTTAAACTCACCCCTGGACAAGAGGAATCAATGTCTCTTAAAAAAAGTGCCACTGCTGTTATATAGCAGACCATTAAACTATGCTAACAGTCGTATATTTTCTATTCAAAACTGTGCCGCAGTGTGTATAAACACGGGAAGGTTTTGTAGCTGTATATGTCCAGATTTTTGACATGCGTCGGTGGAGCCAGCGTAGGAAAGCCTATTCGGGAGTTAGGAACAGCTGCCCTAATGGAATACTATTGACTTTAGTTACATCAGGGGCTAAATATAGATCGGGCAGCAATGTACACAAGGCTGTGTCTGACAGCCAGGACAGAATGTGCTGCTCGATGGACAGACGGATGGACTTTCCTGTGCAGATGCTCTTTTTAGGTCAAGGAGCTCTCCAGGGCTTTTTCGCCCAGTGCTGTTATTCCGATGGGAATCCTGCTGCTGGCTTCCCCAGGCTGTGGATCCAGTCCTGAGGAGGGGAGATGTGGGGCTGGTCTGGACATAGGTCTTCTGCTAGCCCCTGTTAGCATGGCTCATTGGTGTCAGTGGTGTTGCATTGATTTATACCCTGTGAAGGGCTGATCCCAGGAGTTTATAGTCAAATCTGCAAGGAATATTTGTGCTTTAGATATGTTCCTCCAGCCTTCCTGTATTGCCATCCCCCACCCCTCTTCCTTCCTCACTCCTTCCCAGTTGCACTTTCTTATGTGACTCCCCCTCCCACCGAATTGTGGTTTTGAAGAAAAAAAGTCGGTGTTTCCAGCAGCATTCTTCAAAAGCCATTTCCCATTTCCCAACCTCGACCAAAAAATGGTGGTCCATGTGTGCCATGTCTGTGAACTCAATTGGAGATTCTGTCCCTCTGCTTACCTTCACGGAGAATGAGTGCTCACCTCAGACTTTATCTTGATCCTTTGGGGCTGGAAAGGCTAGAAGGGAGCCTGTTCTTTCTCTTACTGTGAATGAGGATGAAGATTTCCGTGGTAATTGGATTTGAATCTTTTTTTTCCCCTTCCAAGCCTTGACTGCTATTTTTAAGCTGGGAGAGCACTGGTATTGAAAGGGATGCACTCATCCTGACAGGCTTTATGGAGGAGCGTCGCAGGGTTACAGCACATCTCAGTGCAGAGGCGTTAAGAAACTCTGAAGACTTGGCAAGCCACAGGGATGCCGAAGGCAATGCCCAAGGTGCCCGGAAGTTCAGACAGCCTTTTTTATTTTCCTTCCTGGGAATGAAAGCCCAAGGCTCTTGTATCATAGGAAGTGACAGTTTTGAAGTGAAACAGGCTTGATAGTCCAAATGTGCCAGATTTGTGATTCTTTGGAAGAAAGGAGAGCACACATTCCCTTCTCACTGTGTGCTCCTGAGGATTTAAACCTAGCTCATGTGCAAAGACAAGACCTGTGCGGTGTCCCAAATGATTTAGGGATGCACAAAGGCAGACTTCTTCTCATCCTCTATTCTAACTTTCTCCAGAGCACAAGTTACGGAGAATCATCTGTTCATACATACAATTGTTAACATGAACCCATATTTTTTATGAAAAATAATTTAAAGACTTTGTAGTCATAATGAACCCTCCAGTTCCAGGACTCTATTTATTTTCTCTTTTATAATCTGTAAAAGGTCTAGAATATTGTACCTTTGCTTTCTCTCTTATCTCTAGTCCTTCCACATTCACTGAGCATACACACAATCAAGAAAACCCTGCTTATGTGGGAAAGGACTGCACATATTATTCCGTTTTGGAAATTCTTATTAGAGCCCCTTTACAACGCTCTGAGCATTACAGATTGTACATTTTTGATACTTGCTTCTCTTTGCTTACAGAGAAAAAGTGCACATTCCCTCCTCATTCACTCTTTGGACAATAATTTTTTGGTTTAGAGTATGAGGAGCGAAGAAGAGCAAGTACATTGTCCTCTTAGATTTATAGCCCAGGAGACAGGTCACAACCCTTAGCCACTCTAAAAATGATCTATACTTCAGGGGCCTGGGGGACAAACCTGGAATATATATCCTAGTATGTCTCAAGCCACCCTGGGCTGTGAGTGTGGTGCCTGGCCTGAGCCTGTCTTTAAGCAACGACATCGCACCATGGCGTAGGGAGTGTGTGAACAGGAGGGACACCATCTTTTGGAAGATGATATTCTGCTGACAGTGGGGATTGATGGTCCCAAGTCCCAGTGGCACTGCTGATCCCATCGGGAACATTTCCCTTCTCTGTAATGAGTTTCACAAGAGTAGGGAGACATGTTTGATTGTCTGCAAGGCTCCTCCAGCAGTGTTACTATCAGTTAATGTGATTTCAGGGCCCCGGAGAGGGACTAGGAGCTTCATCCGTGCGAGACGCTGTGTGCCATCCTTCGCCATGGCTCCAGCAGAGCGTTGCTGCCAGCTCCGCCGTGAAGGCTGGACCCCCAGCTGAGCCTTGCAAGTGAAGCTGCTTCACTCCTTAACCCATTTTTTTTTTCGTATCTGCTCAGTCAGCTGCAGCCAGGTGTGCTTTGAACCACCAAAAGTGGAGTTGGAGCCGTTCAGTTCAGAGGCAAAAATCCACCCTTCCTCCTCCTCCTCCAAGTGCTGAAGTCAGACGAGGGGAAGCCCTGCTGTGACTCTGTAGTCAGACTGCCAGGAGCGAGTGAGCCCTACGCCACGTTGGGGAGGTCCTTTCAAGTCCTGCGGTCCATGAGCAAGTCGTCTAAAGCTTGAAAGCACCCACCGTATTGAACACAGGGTATCCAGCATCTTCAGCTCCTGATGAAATCATTTGGCCCTTGCAAGCCCCGAGCTCCATCAGGAATGACTCTTCCATGCCCCAGCCCAGTATATCGTAGGAGCACACAGATAAACTCAATATTGGATTTTTTTTCGTTCTTCTTGGAAGCAAGGAAAACACTAGTTAGACATGAACAGGAGAAAACCAGAGATGTAAAGTTTGCATTTGTTACTAGATACAGAGCAATTTTTTGCTCGCTCTTGTCAGGTGTCCTAAGATGCAAGAAAGTATTACAAAGAGTCTTTTCCTTGCAGAAGTTGTGCTTATCTTGTGATCTGTATTTCTTTCCCCATCTCTCTCATGTTGCTCTTATCGTCCTGTTATCAAAGGCTTCAAAGAGACCAGCAGAGCTCAGCTCTCGTATCCCCTTGAAATTCAGTGAAAGAGTTACATTCGGGTTTCTAGAAATACCAGAGAGGGTTTAAGGCAGAAATACACCACTAAAGGTTTCTTTTTTCTGGTCTTCTAAGTTTTTTTTCTGTATACATGGAATGAGACTTTCAGAAGGGCTCAGTATTGTCTGTCACTGCTGATGGAAGCTATGAAGATCCCATATTCCCCGGCAGTGGGAGAGGGATAATGCGGCACACTTCTGAATATCCCCCTCTTGTCTTTCTCTTTCAAAACCTAACCCCTGGGCAAGATTATCTAATAGAGGCCTTTTAACTTGCATCAACACCCTTCACCACAACAATGACTGTATACAAACCTCGTGGTTACACCCTCCACTATGTCCAAAAACACACACACATACACACACTCACATACGCTCTTTTTTTATCTTTTCCTCACCTATATCCATTCTCACTGGCTCCCTCAGCCCCAGGCTATGTGTCCTCCTGGAAAGTAAAATAGGGGGAAGATTTGGCTACAGACCCTGTGCTGGAAGAAGAGGAACAAGAAAGCGGCTTGAGGAGGGACCCGTGGGCGCTGCTGGTGTCACCAGGATGCTCTTGCGGTTTAGTGCTGCCTATTCTCCATCATCTCATCCTCTCTTTATCTTCCCTGCCCACTAATCCCCTCCTCAGATGACCCCACTGTTAAACTAGGCAGAATGGGACTAAAAAATCAGGGAATAACATAATATCTATAGCTGTAACAGTGTTCGTTCTACTTATAGACTGCATCTCAGCCCTACTTTGTGCCTGCTTTTGGTATTCAGAGCACACACTCTGTAAGATGCACTGCCAGTTTGTATCACACCTTGCTCAAAAGGACATTTTATTGACTTCAGGCACCTGTGTCATAAGCAAAGCATTTGTAAAATTAAGATATGATCATACTGCTACATTGTGGGTTGCTCTGCTTTGCTTTGCAGATTATACATTGAAAAACATTCCCTGACAGTCGCGAAACCAGTGCAGCTCAGAAGAGCTTTCCCAGTCTTAAGTACTGGGCATATTGCTGGAACACAGCTAAAGCTGGAATGAATTGAAATGTGCCCATTGTATGGATATATCTGCGGCATGTAGACTGATGCAATACTAATTTTGAGATGTTCCAGATGCCCCTTAATGGTTAGAGCACCCTTAATGCTCTGCAGCTGCTGCGTTTTGGAATAACTCTTGCTGCTGAATTCCTTCATGAATAAAAGTAAGGGTGCTTATCTGATGCACAGAGAGAAACCAAATATTGCAAGTGAAAGTATGAACATGAAGGGACTGTGAATCACCATCTACTTTTACTTGATATTTTATTACTATTTTTTCTTTCCTATGCTCTCAGTTACTATCTTTCTAAAGCAAACCATGCACACGTTACTTCCAGGCTCAGAACTAAATAAATGCAGCAGACACCCCCCCTACCCCACCAAAGCTCCACTTTTAAATGTGTGGGCAGCCTTTGTGTCCTTTTGCCATCATTTCCACTTTCCATCACGTTTGGCTTGCTCCAGAGAAAAGGTCTGGTGCCAGGATTTCTGCTGGCTGAAACAAGGGTGAAGTTCTGGCCTGATTAAAATCAATGGCAAAGCTCCCAGTGACGAGGAGAGCAGGCTGTGATTTGGAGTACTTGGAGGATTTACACAAAGCAATCATACATAGCAATATAATTGTAGCCATTCGACGGATGCTAAAGTTAGATATCAACAAGCTAGCAGCTATAAATAGCAGCAATTTCTGCTGGTTCCTAATTTTGTTATTTTAACCACTATTGAAAATCAATTCCTTTCCTGCCTTTCAGGATAGGTAAAAGCACATTGCCTGTTCTCCCATAGTAAAACTTGAGCATTTTGTTTTCTTAGAATAAATATTACGCTCCTCACCATGCTGTTGTGTTGGCGTGCTTGGTATTTTCCACACGTACACGCAAAACCTGTTAACATGTTAATGGATTTGTTTGCTTGTCAAGGAAAATTTTGCCCTCTGCAATGACAGCTTCAAACTCGCGCTGCAAAAGGGCAGGGCAAGCAGTCGCTCAATGGACAAGTGCAACACGCTTCTCCCAGCAATAAAGGCTTCAGCCTCGAGTCGGGTGCCTTGCCACTCTGATCCGCAGCGCCAGTTTAATCATGTTAATGCGCTGTCTAATTATGGTAAACACTGCATATTATTCAAATTAAAAATGTATATTGCCATTCACATAGTCAGTCTGCAGACGTTTTTACGCATTAGTGTTTTCTAAGCTGAATGCCCTCTGGTAGGCACCGGAGGCTGTGTATCACCCCATTAGCTTAAAAGGGAGGTGGATGATCATACATACTGGCCGCCCAACTTGGAAAATGTTTTACTTGGCATGTTATTGAGAGGCAAACAGTTTCTCTGAAGCAAAGTTGTCCCTGCAAAATCCTCTGTGAGATGCAAATCTAAAACAGCCCTGCTGCCTTCCTCATTAATAAGGCAGTCATGGCTGGCATGGTCTTGGTTGTGTGAGTTTGCCTCTCTGGGGTCGCACACACCTTAAGAAAAGAGAGATTTCTAGAGTCAACAACTGAGCAGGAGCTACGGGTTTGACGATTCATGCTCTGATCCTCCCCCTCATGGTGTTCACCAATTCTTGCTTTCCCAAAAGTTGACCTTGCCTGGGGGTATCTCCAATGGTAGGTGCCCAGCCCTTAGGCGGGTTTCATCAGAAGCACGAGGTTGCCACTGTAGTGGAAAGTAATTCCAGTCCTGGTTACTGTGCTGCGGGACCTGCAATTATATATCAAGGATGCCTAATTAGACACAGAAGTTTCTGAGATGGGCCCAAGATGGAAAGTATTTCCCTAAATTGAGATCTGCCGTTACTTTTTGTGTGGGATTGTTGGGATTGTTGGGATCATATCCTGATATGCTGGATCCAGTGACAGCATCAATAAGTAAACTTATGATTTTGCGATCTTGTCAAGGATAAGAAAGGAAATGAACACAATATGTAATAATAATACTGTCATATTGCCTCTCTGTGCTATCAGATATTCAGTGTGGCTTCTCTTGTAGGAGTATGATCATGTTCAAACTATTCCATATGACTATATACAGTAAAAAGATTTTCAGTGCATGCCACATTTTTATACCGCAGTTGTGGGTTACAGAGGAAGCTACTGGGCGGAGTGAAAACGTAAGAGTACTTTACAGAACTGCTTAACAAGTGGACAATCCAGAAAAGGCTGGACAATGTAATGTATATCAATAAACAGATGGATTTTACTGGCAGATGGAGTTTTTTGTGTTCAGAAACAGGAGTCGTGCATGCACATGCATGGCTCCACAGTTATGTAATTGGGCCCATAAAATTCTGTCTCTTTCATTGTATCAGGCATTTATAGTTTCCTTTGAGGAGATTTCTTTATTCTTTTTTTCCTCTGGGATGCAAGAGTAGATGCTTAAACTTGTATACTTAGCGTGCTCTATTATTCTTTTGATTGCCTCCCCATGCTTCATTCACTATGGTTCAAGCTGGAAAATTACAGTGCAAAGGATTTCTATGCCTTGGGATTTAATTCTTTTAGGGAACAGAAAGAGTTCGTTGAGACAAATTATGTTATGTTTCAACTGTCCCAGGTCATTTGTTTGTTTGTTTTTCCTTGTTTGATTTTTTTCAGTTTCTGGGAATGGTTCCCAGTCACCATCACCTCATAGAGGTGGTTTAGATAGGAGGAACTGGAGAAAGAAGGATTTTCAGATATACTAATGAATTCTGAATTTTAACTCCGCAATTATTCTCTACTGGTTTCGAAATGGCTTGGAACTGAGTATTTTGTCAAGGTTAATGTGAGGAAATGGCTGTTCTTGAGTGCATGTGTTGAGGGAACACAGCTAGTAATCACATGTAGGTGGATACCTTGACTGATTGTAGATACTGGTTTGTGTATAAAATGCTTCAGGAAAAGCCTCTCTAGACAGTTTTACATGATCAGTTCTCATAGATAATCAGAGTCAGAGCAGATAGTTTGCAAGTAGCCTGTTGGCTGCTATATTTATATCCTGATTGAATTTTGAAGACAACAAATGTATAGATAAATCAATTATCTGATCAAACTTTGCAAATCTGTTTCGATAGAATTGACCACATGTGGTGGAGGTCAAATTCAGCATTGATGGTGGAGAAGAAATTTAGGATTAAATGGTACAAGAAAAGTGCTGGTTAATGTTGTGATCTTCAGACAGTAAGAAGAAAAAAGTTGCTGCCGAAGCAAATAAATTAAGGAGCTGTGATAAAATAATTTCATGCCGAACGCACCCTTTGTGCAGAGCAGAGGGAATGAAGTTGCTGGAGGTGTATATTGAGCACTTTGCAGGATGTGTGAGATACAGCATCATAATGGATGTATCATATAGGGAAAGGATAGGCGTCCGTTCATCTGCGTTGGTCCTGGGCTGTATGGGGCTGTTCCCTTTGCCATACTTCCCCAGGGAAGGGGAAAAGGGAAAGAGATGCTGCCATGTGGTATATGCACCTTGTTGCAGCCCTGTTCCTTATCATTACGCCCAGATCACCAATACTTTGGAAAAAGCAAGAGTTCAGAGATATTATTTAGCCTGCACATTTTTGCTCCCTGTCTTGACAAGTGGCAACAAAACAGTCACCGAAAAGGAGTCCAGAGGATTGCCAACAGTCTGCCCGTCTCCATCACCAGGTCCTTTGGCAGCTGATGACTCCCATGCTTCCTTCCCCATCCATCCGCTTCTCAGTGCTGGATCCATGGTCAAATAGGTGCAGTATGGTTGGGCTGCTGCTCAAGGGACTGTGCTGGACTTTGTCTGGGGACCTCTGGCCATTGATTGGGGCAGACAATAACGGGTGCCTTGTGCTCCAGGGAGGAGCAGCTGCCTTTTTCCCCAAAGTCCCTGCCTGTGGCTGAGGAGGACAGGCTGTTAATTTAACCCATCTCCTGTAGCAAGAAGCTGGATGCTTAGTCACACTTGAGTGCCTGGTAGAGTGCCGAGGCCCCATTTGATAATGTAACATTTATTACAATAGATGAGTCTAAGAGGAATTCATTACCATGTAAACAGGGCTTGCAGGAGGCAGGTAGGCAGGTGTCCCTTCTTACTCCACCTCCACCCTGAGGTATGGGGCCAGGCAGCTTAATCCACCCCAGGAATCAGGGGACAGAGGACATGGGTGCTGTGGGAGGCACCTGAACAGGAGCAAAATGCTAAACAAATGACAAGTGTCGTTGGTTTCCGTCACATTTCTGGAAAGCTGGGGTGGCTCAGGGGCACTTGCTGGACTCCCATCCTTGAGCTGAGATCCTATGGCCATGGTCCCTCCATCTCCAAGGAGGAAGGGCTGGTGGGGTCACTCGCTGGGGACCTCAGCTGGCTCCCAGTGGCGGAGACTGTAGATGGCTTCACCCACCTGCAGACTACCTCCATTTAAGGATTTTATAATAGTATTTAAGAAACAAGTTTCTAGTCACAAGTGGGATTGTCCAAACACCACGCACAGGGAATATGTGTCTCACCTGCACAGGTGAGACCACAAGTCCTGCTTTGGCCCTGACCCAGAGCCAAATGCTACTTCCAAACCCCTCAATCTGATCATGACTATGGTGTTGGATTAAAACAAAAAAGAAATGTGAGCTTTGTGGTGTGAAAACTGTTCATCCTGCAGTGCTACGTCTTGTAGCATCCTGCAGTACTTGAGGAAGGGGAGAAGGATCTTGGAGACAGGAGACAAGCAGAGTTGTCAGTGTAACCTTGCTCTGGTCAGGTTTCTGGAGGACCCATTCTCTTGGCAGAGAAGATTTTCTCTATGCACAGGTTTTTATTATTTCATTTTTTGGGGAGTATATGTGGTTTGATTTGTTTTCTAGAGTTGATGTCCTCGCTGCTTTTTGATTATTTTGTATGTTTAGCCAGGCTGATTGGTACTGCAGTCTCCAAGAGTTTCTTCAACACACTTCATAAGCAAATAATTCCCCTTGTTCTGGTTATTGCTGATGGATAGTAAAGGGAAAANAAAAAAAAAAAAAGAAAAAAAGAAAATAAAGTAACAAAACAGATCACTAGTATGGTGGAAGAGAAAGGGAAAAAAAATGGGAAATTCAGTGCAGAGCATTAAGAAATGAGGAGAAAACCAGTGACCAAAGACCATCCAGGCAGGTGGGGCCAGGACAAACAAGTCTGGCAGAGACAATGGGCTTGGAGAGGGGGTGAGGGAGAGCCTGGGGTCCACTTTACATCCAAATGCATCATTTGCATCCATCCCTGCCTGCATCTCTGTGATCCTGCAGCTGAATCCACAAAGCACCCTGCCAGCACCCTGCAAAGGCTGGAGGCCTCTGCAGAGACCCCAGGGCAGGAGCTGGAGAGGCATAAGCACCCCATTTCCTTCTCCTCTGACACACTCACCCCATCAGAGGCTTTGCGCTCGGCCTGAGCAAAGCCTCTCGGTACAGGCAAGACCCTCCAGACGCTGCCTCAGTCTCTGGGAATAATAGATGGTGTTTTTACAACCTCTCAGAGGCCTGTTCCTGGGTAGACAGTGAAAGGCAATACCTCAAGACCACTGGGTTACAGGAGGTTGTAAAATTGCTCCTCCCTATATATTTATTTTTGACAATGCTTTCACTGAGGAGTGTTTCCTCCTTTTTTTTTTTTTTTTTTTTAATTTTACTGCTGTGGCGATCAGTCTGCCTTTTTTTTTTTTTTCTTCCTTCTTCCCCCTCTTTTCCTTCACTTTTCACTTTGACCTATCAAACTGTAAGTCTTATTTTGATCTGACGGGGAGGCATTAAATGAGCGGCTGGGCCACCAATTTAAGGGAATTGATGATCTTTGGGGCTTACACTCTCATGGGTCAAATGATAATGTTGCCCTTCAGGTTAAATTCATACGTTACATAGGGAAAACCAGGAGCTTTCACCGAACTGAGGGCCAGTGGGACACAAACAACTTTGGTCATAAAACAATCATTTAAAAGCTGGTTTTGAAAAGAACAATGCAGGGATGCATAATCTTTCATTTGTCTCTTTTTGACACATTTTTTCCCTTCTAAATTTCTGTGCTGTCCTTTGGGCAGCCATTTTCTGTTTGTCTTTTGTAAACGTTTAAATAAAAATCATGGTCCTAAAGTACATCCAGATAAGGATATGTACAGAGATAGATATCTAGGGATAGATATGGATATAGAGATAAATAGGTATAGGTATAGGTATAGGTATAGAGATATACAGATATGATTATAGATATAGATGATATAGATATAGATGATAGATAGATATAGATATAGATTAGATCTAGATATAGATAGCCAATGGTATGAGGTTCATGAGGCTTAGAGCTGATTTACTGGCAGGGCAAGGCCTACAGATGAAGCCATGTTACTAATTATTAGTAAGATTTTCTGCCTTCCATATTTGTTATAGTCTCCTTTCTGCCCCATCCTGTTCTCCTTATGTAAACCCCTCCAACCCACTGCTATCTTGTCTTCCCTTTGCTTCATAGCTTTGCTGTCACATACCAATGCCAGCTGCATTTTATTCAAAACCAAGTATCTCAAGCTATTCAATAAATAGAAATAAATTCCTATCTCTCCCCCCTGCCCTGCCTTTTTTTTTTTTTTTCCTGATCCTGTATTGCATTCTCTGTGGAATCATAAATAAATCATTGGTAATGGGCATTTATTCCCCCCTGCACCCATGACAAATGAGATTGACATTGTGGGTCCTTAGCTGCTAGTGGTTACAAAATGGTTTAAAACCTACCGGGTCCTTTCAGAACAAAGCCTGCAGTTGTATTTATGGGCACAGATTTTGATAAATCTATCCTATTTTTTTTTTCCCTTGGGGCAGATTCCAGTGATTCCACAGGTTAAAAAGACATCAGAAATTTTGGCTCACAGATGCAAAAAAGAATTGTCTGTAGGATGAATATGAGGAGAGGAGGGAGAACTGACCCCAGTGTGTTCACAGTCACTTCTCCATCTTCATCCACCAGTGGCTCAGAGGAACGCTTACATATACACCATTTATAGACCTTCATACCCAAGTTCACTCTTGGGAGATAGAAGCAAGAAAGCTGCATCATCACAAAACAGCACCTAAATTAATTACAGGAGTGATACCCCTCAGCTCAGTCACAACCAGGCAGCCATACACTGCCTTCAAAACCCCACTGACTGTCCCCACAGATCATCCCCCAGCCTGCTGGCTGCTTGCTTGGGGCGGCAGCACCACTTGTCATGGAGGTGTAGAACACAGCAACACCAACAAGATTTTGGGTGATCCTTACAGTCTTCCTAATGGGACACGGATGCAGTCCACAGGAAAGACAGGATTAGTTGGAGGTAAGAGGCTGATCTCCAGTGATACTTTGGCTGAGTTTGCACCTGAATCTAAGTCAAAGATGGGGAATTACCTGCATGCTTGACTAAACAAGAAGTGGACATTTCTCTTACCACAGTGCATAATGCTTAGGTCATGTCTCTCTCATCCAAGAGAACACTGAATTGGTTGGGCTTTATTGCAGGGGTGGGCTCGGTCCCTGAAACCGTGCCTGTCCGTGAGAGAACAAGAGTACTTTGACAGATACTTAAATAGATAGTGTTCAAGTGAAAAAAAGAAAAAAAAGAAGACATCTGCAGAAACTATAAACCCATACTGCATCCAAATATGTGACTACTTGAAATCATTTGTAGTGGCCTCACATTTGAGAGCAGTGAGAGGTCTGGAAAGAAGATACCAGATAAGCATTGCTACCACCAACAGATCAGGGAAATTTCCCCCTCCCAACCCCAAGTGTAGGGTTGCCATTTAGCAGTCACCCGTTCAGGACCCAGCAGGAATGAATTCCTCAGTTTGGCACTCTGGGAGCACAAATCCCTGCAGCTGAGCCTGACGAGGGATTGCTTGGATGGGGATGATCAACTGCTGGCTCTAGGCCTTGTTTTCAGGATCAAAAGCTGCCTCTGCTTACTGCTAACCCTCACCAGGAAGGCTTCATTGGGTGGTGGGGCAGCAAAGGGTTGCATCTCATTTTTCTTACCTAGTATTTTCCAGTATTTACACTGGAAAGGCCATACTGTAAATGCAGTGGTAGGTGCGGTAAAAAAAGTGAAATTAATTGGCAGCTGAGACCACCCAGTTTTGACACGGGATATGAGCGGTTCTGTGTCAAGGACAGAGATTTTGGGGAGCTTGATGATAATTTCTTCACCTGAAGCTCTTGAGTGATCTCTGGGGAGCTCAGAAATCAAGAGCTTACTGTTTTCTCTGAAAACAATTGAGTTTGCCAGTCTTTACATGTTCAGGCTTCAGATAACAATGAATTATTTGTGGAGGTCATGTTGGATTTGCGGGACAACATTGGCACTTGCCTCCAAGGGAAGCAAGCCTTCTGTCAGGAAATTTCTTTGAAAAATGGATTATTATTGCTATTATTTTCATGGGATATGTAATTCAGTGATGCCGGGTGAGTGTTGGGTTGCTAGGCTGGATGTTTGTGTTGGATATATCACCTCTGGTAATTACAAGCTTTGAGTTAGAAGACCTTCAGTATGGACACATTTGACAAAGAAATACATTTGAAATCACCCAAGAGCACTTTTTAGTTGTTTCAAATAAATATACGAGGACTTATCTTCCCCAGATCCTGATGGGGTAGTCAGCAGCTTGCAGCAGATAGATAGATAGATACCTACACAGAAACGCCAAGTATCCTCCAGGCCCAGGAGAGGGAGATCACTTACTGCAAGGCTGCTGAGAGTTTAACGAGCTAACAAGGAATAAATATTCAACACGGAGTCTTCCGTGTTATTGGCATGTTGGTCTTTTGCCTCGACTTAAAAAAAAAATAAAATCAACTTGCTGATTATTATATTTTGTTCTCATCTTATTAAGGTTTAAATGTAACTTCTTTTAAACGCCAGTGACTTGTTTATTTTACTTTGAATTATCGTGTCATGGAAACTTACCTCAAAACTCAGTATCATGATTAATAAAATATTAAGAGTTTATGCTATCTGTTTCTCCTGGTTTGAAAGAACAATTTTTCTGTTCCGAAAAAGACAGGTAACATTGCTAAGGAAAATAGAGGTACTTTTCTCTCTTTCTTTGCTAAGGCTTTGGACTAGGGAATGAAATACATGGAAAGAAATCTCAGCCCTGTCAGAGGCTTTCTGCGTGGTGTTGGTTGGATTCAAATGACAACTTTGCATATCCTAAAGTCATGTCACATCTGAGAGAATCATACAAGGTCTTTCTTAGACAGCTCACTGGAGATGCTGGTTTGTTGGATATTGGTGGATCCTGGAATCAGTAGACACTTGGACATGTAAGTTAGATAAAATGAACCCTTCTCTTCATGATTTGGTCCTTCTCCAGACTTCTTCTGTTAAATGAGGGTAACATTCTTTCCTTTTTACCTGTCCTTCTGGAACGTCCTCAGGGCTTCTCAGTCCCAGCATGTGCTGTCCAGTGCAGTGATACTCTGATCCTGGTACAGGCCGTGATGTCTCACTTGCATTTCAGATCATAATAGTCATGATAATCAAGTTTTAAGTCACTATAATGGGAGTTTGTTATGGGTAGTACATGTGTATTGTACATATATACTATACATGTACTATATACAAGGCTAAAATAACATGGTCTGAACATCAGTTTTTATGAGTTTCATGCCTGAAATGCAAATTATAAAGTGAGTGTGAATATCTAATCAGAATCTAGACATTAGTGTGGCATCCCGTGGATACTTTGAGAACTATGAAAACAGGATGCTTACATATATGTATGAACATAATGCATGACATGACACATAGAAATTAAAAATGTTTTTTGATTCTGAAGTATAAGGTGTTAGGACTCATATTGTATAACCTCTCCACACTGTTGGAAAGACAAATACAGTTTTATTTATTTTTAAATTAAGTCCAAGATTTTCAAGTAAATGAATGGCTCCTGAAGGTGTGAATTTAAGACAGCAAACTCATTCATCATCATGGCATCACGAGAAGCTAGAAGTTCTGCACAAACATCCTCTTTGGTCCACAAATTGCAAAGCAAGAGAACAAAGCTTTTCACTCACTTTTTCATGGCAAACAGAGAATCGGGGGCATGCAAAGGAGTTGATTTTAATTTGTTTGTTTGCTTTGGACCTGTCCTAGTCAAGGGCTTTCCCAAGCTGCTCGCTTTCCCCCCCCAACAAACTTTCGAGACTCCCTTGTGCTTCTCTCTTCTTTCCTTTTATTTATTTAATTTGTGAAAAGAACCAAAGGGGGTCCCCAACATCCCATCACCTAGGAGAGCCGGTTTCCCTACAGGGCTGCAGATGCCAGGCAGAAAGGACTCAAACAGGCAGCGGTGAGGCAAGGAGAACGTTATCAATCATTCAGCATGTTAAAAGGGAAGAAGGAGCAAGAAAAAGAAGGAAAGTGAATGCGGGGAGTGGGGTGGGAGGAAAGAGCCAGGGCTGAATTGAAGGAATTTCNNNGACATCTGCCCAGACACATGCCGAGTTAAAGAAGCGGGATAAATTCTGGAAGAATGAATGGAGGGAGAGGAGGGGTTGGGAGGACAGAGGGGGCGCAGGCTACGGGGGGGTAATGGCAGCTACGGGGACAAAGAAGTTCTGTGGGGGAAGACCTCAACAGTTGTGCGTGTGTGTGTGTGTGTGTGTGTGTGTGTGTGTGTGGTGTTTTTGCTTCTTTTTCCTGCTGGATATTTCAAACATTCATTCTTGGTAGGGCATTATCATAGATCAGTGAGACTCCTCTGATGAAGTGGTGAAAGGCAGCTTGTTGCCTCATGAATCTTCCTCTATATCGCCTGGAAGAGACAGGTACATGAGCAAATGGAAGTTATAAACAGGCTGGCTGCATCAGGGCTGGTAAACACATTTTGAACATCAAGGGCAATACGATTGTTTGAGCAAGACTCATTGTAGGCTCTTTCCATCACCTGATGTCTCCAGGCAAGTTGTGTGACCTTCTGAAAGATTCGTTGAGCCTGGCAATTTCTGAGCATGATTCAGAGTGTAGATGGGCAAAACCGTGCAGTCAGCTTGTATAACCCCGACGAAAGGTCAGATAAATTGTTCTGTCTGCAACAGACCTGGGATGTGCAGGTCATGCTCTGGACAACTTGTTCCCATCCATACCTTCTCAGTCCCTGCAGTTTCAGGATGTCACTGCCTCGGCTCTCCCAGTTTAGCTGTTCATCCAAAAGATCTCTAGCACTGTTGGAATGCAGATATATGTTAGGACCCACTCAGATGATGAGGCAGCCAGCCACACTGGGCTGGCAGCAATCTCTGCTCAGAAGAGCCAGCTTGACATGGATTGGTAGCAGTAATCCCCTCCTTATATCTGCTTCAGTCAAAAAAGTTTGCCTGTCCATCCTCTGAAGTCTCTGCTGACCTTAAGAGCTACGAATCTGTGAATTACTCTGAATTTGCTAAGGGGTCTGCATAGCATCTTGTCTACCGCAGGTAGATAGCCACAAAGTACCTCTATGAATTTCCATCCAAACCCTACAGCTCTGGTTATGAGCCCCGTTTCTTGAACCTTACCTAAAAGATAATTTCAGTTTCATGCTCTTGAAGCAGGTTTTTGTAGGATGAATCTTAGTTGTGCCACCGTTCCCTTGTGTTACTTTGATAACTTAATGAATTTTTTTAAACTTTAAGTGTTCCGTAGTGTGACCAAATCTTATCCAGAGCTTGAATTGGTAGGGCTAATTAAAGTACTGCAAGGTAAAACCTGTGTCAACTAAGAGTCTGCATCCATAAAGCTGTTCTTTTCAGCTTCTGCAATTTCAGGTCTAAGCAAGGTCACTTTACCATCCTAACACATAATTATGCAACAGCAGACGAGACCTCCCAACGTGAAGAGTTGAGACTTACTGAATAGGCCTGGGGAATGCACCTGGGTTACATTGATTTTTCACTACAGAAGTCTAAGCATATTCTCTATAGCATCACACAACTTTCACACAGTAGCAATGGCTTTCACTCATGCCAGTGTAATATGCAGATTTCTTGAATGATAAGTCTTTGGTAAATGCACTAACCAATTAACTTATTGAAAGTCTAGATTACCTGGAAGCTGAGTTTGGCCAGATCCCAAACTGAAGTTTGGTCTGCCGTGATATATTTTATCACCTCTATGTTCAATGTGTTTTTTGGTCTCTTCTGGGGCAAAAAAATTGCTCCAGTCATCTGCTACCAAGGCTTGCCTACAAGTTTCACATTGTCTTTTCCAGACGCCATGACTGCCACAAGGTTGTTGAATGTAGAAATTATCATCTTCTGAGGTTTTAGCAAGTAGAAGACTCAAGAATATGCTTGATCAATTTGTTATAATCTTTGTCATTGTCACCCACTTACTATAAGTAAAAATATTTCCATTGCTACAGATTTTAGTTAAATTGGCCTGATGGAGATAGCGTATCCTTCCTCCCACCTTGAGAAACAAATAAACAGAGAGGTATCCCCAGGGCAGTTTAAAGTATAACATTTTGATCATTCACATAGAACAAACATCAGTTTAACTCTTTCCTGAGTAAGTTGTTCTAATGTCTAAGCTAAGCTTGGGATAGCTAAGCTCGAAAAGGAAACATGAACAAACAGGGTTCGCACCTGGAATATTCATTATCCTCTTTTTGTATTGGGATGCAGTAGCTTAAAAAGAAGTAATGAAAGGCAATAGTTACATTTTGACTGCACATAGACCATTTTGAAGCTTGCAGAGTTGTATTAATTTAGTTGTTTCATTTATCTTTAGTGTAATAACACTTACTTGGTAAAAAAGGTCCAATTAGACATTCAAGTTGCTTCATGTTTTGCACAATTGAAATGCAGTTAAGCTGCAAAATATAAAATCTGAAGCTAAAAAAAGTCCCCAGCTGTGGTGCTATTAGGAATTTTGGGGTTCCAGAGAAGCCAGACATTGGCCAAATATCAATAGGTAATGTTTAAAAAGGCCAAAACCACAGCCTTAAGCTTTTAAATGTTGTAAACTGGAAAAGTTGTAGGAAAAGCTTCTTCTGCTCCCAAGAAACAAGGACACTTAAGGCTAACCTAGTCCAAGGGCTGGATGGGAAATCCTGGGAGAAGTGTGAGTCAAAGAAATGGGTAAAACACTGAAATGAAGCCTTTTCATTAAAGCTGGAACCTAAGAAGGTTCCAACTCATACTGTTCCTCCAAGGCAAGTCAGTCCTCTGTTTCTCACAGAAATTCTCACAGGGAAATTTTAGGAGCATTGGCTTCACTTCTGTAGAGGTTATGGAATCTGTTCAGTCAGATTTTGCAGGTTTTATTAATTTTGTGCATAAAATCAGGTTGATGAGGCACAATTTTTATTAGAACATAGAGACTTACACATCGAGGTTATTAATTGGGTATTTCTCCTTGGTGTTGTGCTTCTTGCTCTACATAGAGGTAAGACTAAGAGTCTGGTTCTTCCTGCTGTCATGCTCTCAATAAGCAGGATTTAAAATTTAGGTTTACTTCTATTTTGAATGGACATGAGAAAAGGCTTGCTCCCTGACTGTTGGAGCTGTTCAAGTTGAAAGTTGGGAAGCAACTTGTGGTTGCCCAGCTGAGCTGTACCACCTGTTGCAGACCTGGGAGAAGATTTCAGCCTCCAGACTTTCTGGCACTTTCATAGAATCATAGAACCATAGAATCGCCTAGGTTGGAAGGCACCTTTCAGATCATCTAGTCCAACCATCAACCTAACACTGACAAAAACCTTCACTAAACTATATCTCTACGTACTATGTCTACCTGCCTTTTGAAAACTTCCAGGGATGGTGACTCAACCACTTCCCTGGCAGCCTGTTCCAACTCTTGATAATGCTTTCAGTGTAAAACGTTTTCCTAATATCAAGTTTAAACCTTCCCTGGCACAACTTGAGGCCATTTCCTCTTGTCTTATCGCTTGTTACTTGGGAGAAGAAACCAACCCCCACCTCTTGGTTTTATACTCCTTTCAATATTATAGATAAAAAAAAATTGGAAAATAGAGGAGAGCATTCAGGAAAGGCAACTGACCTTTAAAAATCACTTGTATTAGCCATCTGGTGTCAAAGTTTTAATGAACTTCAAACATACAGTTTTTTTCACAGGTAACACTTGGAGAGCTGGTCTGTATAGACCAGTATACTTTTTGTGCAAGGACAACACTCCATGTTTGATCAATGATGTAATATAACAATAATAAGTCATATAATATCTAGACTGTACACAGTTCTGTGAATTAGGATGCCTTTAAAGATAATTTTTTCCCATTCTCACATAATTGCTCTCTAGAAGCATTTTTACCTTAGTGTAATTCTATCCATGTAGTAAAAGCAGTGAAACTTCTGCATGGTGACTAATCCTTATCTATGTAAGTTTAAAGCAAAGATGACCAATCAGTGCCCTAAGGCTATATTAGGTTGCACAGTGTGTTTTTTGTCTGGTTCCAAAGAATTCTGGGTGGTCAGTGAGTCAATCCACCAAGTATATTTTTGTGTGTGTATAAGGGAGTATAGATCCAGAGTGCATCTGCCTAAGGTTTGCTATGCATGTCCATCTGGGAATAAAAGTGGCCGCTAGCATTGTAAAGTTGGTCAGCCCTTTAGACCACTGACCCAACTTACCTCCTCTCTCCAGGGAGGTGCTATAATACTAGTCCTCAAGTACAGGTGAATATTTCCAAGCCAGAATGATACTATAATCATAAATGAGGGTGGACATCCATTTTTTCTCCATGTTTTAATATGGGATGGTTTTGTCTTACAAAGTCATTATCCAACTCTATGTATGTAAAGATGTGTTACACTATGGCTCACCCACAGAATGGATCAAACCATATGGACATCACTCAGTGACAGAGCCCCAGCCCCGTGTTTACTAGCTACTACTGATATTTAGCTTAGATATAGGTATTCAGTGTGAAGAACGGGCTGGCTTCTTTAACCAGGAAGGAGACTGACCTGCCTGCCCAGAGACTGGGATTGTCAGTGGCCTTTGTCGTGCTCTGATTACAACAGCGCTGGCTGAGCCGCCGTTGTGTTTGGCACTTGTTGGATTCTGATTTGCTCTGCAGTGCTGTACACTGAAATGAAAAACATCTGCTCGACTCACACGCTCTGTTTAGACTGGTTACACAAATGCATGATATTATGCAACCCAGACCTGCGATCCTATTTCTTCCTCTTCTGAAGCATTTCATATTTTGCTTTTAATCACATCGGACAGACGGCTGGATGACTTCCAGGTGCCTTTTCTCAGATGGTGAGCCTTGTTGCTTGACCCGTCAGTACAGGTCAGCCTGCCATCACCTCATTGTTTTGCAAGAAGGCCTTGTGTCCTTTTTGCTTTCCTACCCGCGAAGCTGAGCAGCACTCAGTCATGCCAAGAGACCAGCTGTGGAAGCATGGTGAAGTTCTTCCTGAAGCACAACGAGCTGGTTCAGACAGGATGTTTAGCTCCCTTATTCCTTGGGCTTTTCCTCTTTGACTGTGCAGGCTTTCCAGCAGGCAGGGAAGAGCTGATAACGCTTGTTCTCCAGCTCCAGACAAGTCTGCCAGTCCTGACGCTTGCATGAGATGACCCAACTGGGGTAAGCAGTATGATGTATTGCAGCAGGAGGAGTTCAACACAGGATTTCTGATGGCATTGCTCCTATTGTCCTCTTCAGTGTGCTTTCAGTAAACCACTCAAACGTGCGTTTCATTGGGCTCTTTTCAGCTCTGAAGAGAGCAGGTTTCCTAAGCAGAGAAATTGTCAACGGAAAATGGCAGCGCCGCCCACTGGCTTTCCATCAGGCTCACAGCAGTTGAAAATCGAGTTTAGTAACTCAAGCTCTGTAAGTTCAGCTTTTAATTAAAATACATAATTTAATGTTAGAGACCTCATTCTCCGAGAAGGGTACCATGATAAATGCCCACATTTGACCTGGATTGCTGAAAATTGGCATATTGCCTCTATTACGTTAGAGATAGCAAACCCAAACTGACTTATCGTTATAACCATTTGCCAAGCAGACAGAGGCACTGTCTTCATCCCAGATATAAAAAAATGAACTAACATTCATTGGAGTTGACTTGTTTTATATGTAAACTGATGCAACAGCATAGTGTGACCGTAGGATGAGCTGTTGAACGTGAGCCTCCACACTGTCACATCAAATCATGCAAAGCTGTCTGCAATAAACTGTGTGGGGACATTGCTCAAAGGGCTGTCTTAAACTCTACCTCTGGAGGCTCCCCCAAATTACTGCCACTGTCTATGGATTGGATGGTATCTGATCAGAATTCCTCCTTCTTTATATATGTGTGTGCTTCTTTGTCTGCAGATGCAAACATATAAGCAGCATTTAATAAATGGAAGAGAGGCTAATAAAAAAAAAAGCTGATTAACGCCTGTTATCTCAGGAGCTTATGCTGTTTTTTTTCACTGCCCAGTTCCTCCCTCCTTTATAAGTATTTCCTCTATATGCTGTGGTAAACTTTGCTATAATCCTGGGCTTCGCCAGCTGAGATGGAGGGATGGCTCCTTTAATTTGCTTGGAAGTGGTCCAGTCATTGGAGTCTGGATAGCTCTGGTTCATATCTTAGTAATTTTTATGCCTTCACATGAATTTTTCAAATGGGAAATACCCTGGTGAGCCCCTGGATCTTTCTCTCTTGGCTGGCAGCTTCACTGCTCCATTGAGGCAGCCAAGGAAACCTCATACTCCAACCACAAGGACCTCCTCTTCTATTTGGGTTTTAGCTCAGAGGCGCATGTACGTACGTGTGTGCACAGGCACAGGCACACATCACTTGATTCACTATTTCTCTCGTCCCCCTTTCACCTATTAGTGTCCTTTGAAGGATCAGGTTACCTTGCCAATGGAAATATATGAGCTCGCTGTGTGATATAGCATAACTGCAACAGCAGATCATATAATTTTCCCCCGAAGGCTTGTTGCAGACTATGTCGAGTCATTTGTATTTATGACAGCTTGGGGGTGATTTAGTGTGACTTCACTTTGATAAAAGCCATTTAGAGCTCATAAATATGGGTGACACACTGCCTTCTCGGCTGGGATTTTAAATGGAGAGCTGCATTTGCATTCCCATTGAGCTTTTATTGTTTGGGGGTTAAGAAATGAAGGGAACAAGACAAAACAAGAAACAGAAGGAGTGTGCAAAATGGAAAAGGGCCCTTGAGAAACGAAGGGTGCTGCTGTGCTTTGAGCATCTCTAGCTTGAAGCACCCGTGATGCCCCCTCCTCTCCACATCTCCTCTTAGGAGTGGGGTAAGGTGAAGCTCCACTTGCCCCAAGCAGGTCAGCCAGTGGGAGAAGCGGATTCTCCAGATCAGGGAGAGCATGAATTTAGCACTTAGTTTCCACAATAAGAATATAAAACGTCTCCATATGCCAACAGGTTTTCGTTTAGCTTGGGTCTTAATGTTGTGTGTTGTATTTTTTTCTTACTTTCAAGGAGACATTTCCTGAGTGTATTTATATTCTGTAACTAGATTTATAAGGAGGTAGACAATTTATGGCCAACACTAAAAGATACTTAAGCCCAGCATAGAGTTGTCAGATTTTATGCACAAGGCTTAAATTGATCATTGATGGAAGCAAGTAGGAAGATTGTTCTTGGAAAGTTATGATGTTTTCATAATTTTTAATGCCCAAAGGAACCTGACCATCACAGCCCATTGAATTTCACACAGAGATGAATATCTTTATTTTATAAATGAGGATTCAAAAGGTGAAGTGTTTTTCATTTTTGTAGTCACGAGCAGAGGCAGGACCTGAGCCTAGGTGGGTGTCTTGACCACCAGGTCACCAATCAATCCACTCCTTGCAGTGTTGACTCCCCATGTTCTCCAGTTTTTTCTTTCTCTTATGCAACCAGTGTGGGTCAACAGGAATCACTGAAAACTGTTCTTAGCGGCTGGGAAATTTATCTGACACGTTCACATCTTTAATGGCGTAATTATTTATTGCAGGCAGATGAGGACCGCAATACTTAGTTTTTTGTGTAAAGCTATCCTGTTCATGGGCTTGATGTTCTGGGCTGTGAGTTAACAAATTAAACTAACCAAAACCAGACTTTTTAATAGCATCTGCCTATGGCACTAATATAGATCTTTTTCAGAGTTTTTCATGTGCAAAATCTTTAGATTGTGATTCAAATGCTTAAACGACATCACTGGTGAAAGTTACCTCTGAAATATGTACAGCAAACATATTTTAGCATATACCTGTATGCTTGAAATACAGAAAAAAGATTGAAGCTGATCACTTATTAAGCCCTTTTTTAGCCTTTTGGAGTGTTCTTTATAAATTATAGTGATTTTATTGAACATTATTTTTAATTGTTAAAGTCTAACAGGATAAAGCTATCACAAAGGCAAAATAAATCTTGCTTGCCTTTCAAATCATTCCTATGGTGTGATATATCATTACAACCCTGTACCCAATTATTTCATTTTATACGTAAACTAATCAATTAACCAATTTTCCATTATTATTGTCCTTTGGGTTGGATAGTGTTCATGTGTTGCACTGTCGGTTAAGCTTGGTGTTTACAGCAGCAAACCCAATGTTTTCTTTAAGCTGTTTTATTAGTAAAAATCTTTCCTGTCACAACTGATTAGGCTTTATATATATTTAAAGAGTTTTCAGAATAGCATTGTGTGTGGTGGCGGGCCAGCACTATCCAGGCATAGATTCAGAGAGGGGTATTGAATACAGAGAAGGTCTCTGAAGCTGCAGCCCTGGTCTTCTGCATTAGCCTCAGCTGGTCCATGCACCCGATGTGGCACTGCCACACGGCTGCCCGCTCTACGTTTACATCAGGGCTCCCACCTACTACCTAGGCAATCGAATCCCGAGGAATAAAAAGGCAGTGTGCTTTTCATAAAGCAAATGAAAAGAAAATCGCAGTCCCTGCCCCGAAGATTGTACACTGTAATTAATGTCAGCATTAATGGGAAACTTCACTGCACTCGGAGGAACAGTAAAACACTCATGATGGGACCCTGAAGACAAGACAACCAGTAAACTACTTTGCTTCAGCTTCATTAGCCATTAAAGCAGGATAATGGCACTTACCTTACCCCACCAGAGATTAGTTAGTTGTTGGTAGCACAAAGTTATGGAGGAAAAAAAGCAAAAAAAAAAGGATATTTCCTCCAATTCTTGCCTTAGTGAAGCTGGCAGTGGGTGAGATTGG
Organism: Dromas ardeola; assembly: GCA_013398915.1. Classification (NCBI taxonomy): domain Eukaryota; kingdom Metazoa; phylum Chordata; class Aves; order Charadriiformes; family Dromadidae; genus Dromas; species Dromas ardeola. The sequence continues at coordinate 317,168 of VYZM01004448.1, read as the reverse complement.
GACCCAAGTTGTGCAGTGTGGCTCCAGTCACCATCTTCGTTCTGGAGTACGAGGATGCTTGTGCATGGGCACTTGGCTTGTGGAAACGCAGCAGTGTCAGGTGCGAGCAACTTCTGAGCTGCTCCAGTACACTCTTCCCAGCACAAGGGGAAGGAAAGAACTGGTTTACCAGCCTGGCCTTTCACATTTGGGCTTCAGGTGTGGTTTAGCTCCCAAGCAAGCATGTTTGGAGATCACCATCAGCTCCCCTGCAGACACTCAGTTGCTTTGCCCAAAGCCCTGTGTGGATGAAACCTCACTCAGCAATTTGCGCCGCGGGGATCTGTCCGTGGCTGACAAAAGGGAGGCATGGAGCAGAATTAACGCTGCCGCGCAAGGAGGCTTGTGCAACACCTGTCTGCACCATGCCTGGCGCAAGCCGATGCCATTTATCTTTACAAGCATTTTTATTAAAAGTAGGTCCTAGAGCAAATAGACTTTGCAGTGTGGCTTTTTTTCATTAAATGGGCTGATGCAGTCTCTGCTGACTCAAAAAGCCAATCAACAAACCCTCTGAATCTTTGATCCATTTTTCTACTTAGCTGTTCTCTAAAGGCTCAATTTCCTCTCCTGTCATGCTTTAGAGAGGGGGAAAATACACAGACTAGTCCCCGAGTTATAATATAATTATTTGGTGCAAGGGAATTTTTTTTTTTTCACTTGAATAAATTACTTGTTAATTAAAGCTTTTTGATGTAGTGCGAAAGGAGTTATATTTGATACCAACAGCTGTATGCTGTTTGATTTATAGTCCTTTGGGGTGTTGTTGGTTACAGGGATCCATTTCTCCCACTTCCCCCATGAAACACACACGCACACACACTCACTTCAAAGACCATTAACTGGTACTGTGTTTTCAATTAGAATGAGAACATTTTTGCTGTTGTTTTCACTTTTCTATACATCACTTAAAAACAGAAGAGCAACCTTTCATCACTTTGCCCATTTCCCCCAGGGTAAAGTCTTGTACCAATGGAATCGAAGACATTTGTGACACTGCCAGGGTAAAGGCTCTACTTCGGGCTGGTGGGTTGACCCTGAACGCAGTTCCCTAGCTTAGCGCATTGCATCTGCAAATAGTAGGCATGGGCAGGGGATTTCCTCCGATTTCCACTTTAAGCAGGTTAAATTACCACTGTAAGAACTGAGCTGAACATCCACGTAATGTGTAAGGTGTTTGGAAGCTGTGTGATGTGTTTTGGTTAAAGTATTGCTGTAGTCTTCAATCTAAGCAGAATTGGGAACCTAAGCAAGTTGGATAGCCTTGGGTTTCATTTCTAGCTGGGAAATTGGAGAATACAATGGAAAACTGTGGCAGAGAGGGGTGGATTATTTACAATTCCATTTTGTTTAGTAGTAGATTAAAGTAGAGTAGATTCAAATTTGTAGATCTACTCTTCAAAGAGTAGATTAAATTTGATATACATTTGGCGCTCTTACTTAATTGATTGATTTGCCTGTCTCTAATTTCTCAGAAATTACTCGGCACTCATCTGCTTAGCTATGACTGCTTCTCATCAGGCCAGGGATCACATGCTGGGGGTATTTGCAGGAGGACATGGCGTCCCACATGACTGTCGTAGAATTCCCTCTCTCCCTTTCCTCACCAGTGAGGAGGAGAGTGGCCTTGGAAGAGCGCTGGTGGCTTTTGGCTACTTAATGTGGCAGTCACAGACATGTTAAGGAGGAGCTTTTCTGTAAGTGATGTTGTTTCCAGTCAATTCCCAGCATCGTCTTAGTTAACTGTAATGGAAGTGGTTGAGCAGAAAGTGTGTTTCTTCACACTGGTTTGCAGTTTGGCTTCTGCATGTGGGGAATAGCAGTAGGACTTCCCAGTCTTGTGGACTAACACATAGGGCGCCTTTTAGAGATGATCCAAGCTCAGCTGAGCAAAGTAACAGGATCAACTTCTTGTGCAGAGGAGAGAGAAAGACCTGCTTCTCCAAGAATCCCTATCCCAGGCAAGGCTGTCCTGCTGCTGCCATTTAATTTGTTTTAATCCAATAGAGGGGGGGAAATGGGTCTTAATTAATTGGCTTCTACTCCAGGCTCAAGAGGAAAACCCGCTTCGGAACAAATTAATGCAATCAAAATCTGCAGGTTGCGAGGCTGCTGGCAGAGTTCCCTATTTGTGAGTAAATGAGTGCAGGTTTCCAGCTCTGAAGGATGGGAGACACATTTCTGGAAGACAGTAGCTGGAGGTGTGGGCTTTTGGTGAATATGAAGAGCTGGAAAGTAAGGTGGCTTCCTGCTGCTCCCTACTTTGCCCCAGGGAACACACCTGTCACCGTGGCCTTGAATCCTTTCCATAACTGTTGAGTCTAAGTCAGAGTTTTAGGAACTGGGTGATGGCAGAGACCAGCTCTGTTGGACACGGGTGGCTGGAGAGGTGCAGAGATGCCCGTGTTGTGTCACCATGTTCTTTCTCTGCTCTCACTGTGACTGTGCTTCATCCTTTCCATCCTGACTGTCTGTCTGTCTGTCCGTCTGTCTGTCTGTCTATCTATCTATCTATCTATCTATCATTATTTTTCCCTTCTTGCTACCTCTGTAGTACTGATGAGGACATCAGTGTCTCCCTACTTAACCCAATTTCTGGAGTCCCACATGTATTACATTGTTGGTAATACTTTTCTGGTATGCACACACAACATTCTGTATGGTTACACATTGTGGATTTGCCAGGAGGGGTTTTAGGCCACTGAGGTTGACAGGAGACTTGGGGAATACCTGTGCATCCCAGTGTGATTGGAAACACCTTCCAGTTTTAATATTACATTGCTTGTTCCAATGACCTATTCTGAGAAGGCCTTATTTATCCAAGGATCAGTTTAATATTCTAGTCCTCAGGGTTGTAGAAAACATTTATTTTCTGCATTACTGAGGGACTTTCTATTTGTTCTATAATGTGTTGGTTTAGTAGGACCTGTAGAAATACAATATTTCAAGCTTCATAAATGGATTTGATAGCAGAGATAGCAAAGAGAGAAAGGTTGTTAATGAGGAGTTTGATTTATGTACCTTTAACAGTCATTTTGCAACTTTTCTCTAATTTCTACTTTGCCTATTTGTGTTTAGTTGAAAAGGGGAAAAAAGTAGCTATCAAATGAGGAAGTCAAAATTTTGCATATATATGGAAGAAAACACGTATTTTCAGTTGTGTGCATGTCATCTGCTTGCGGGAAACCAGGCTGGATATCTTAATGGATGCCTCTGCCTCTTTTCTGTATTACTAGCTGAGGACTTGGAACAAGAATGTCTGGCTTTAAGTTAATAAAAATCAGTATGTGCTCAAGAACTAGAATAACATCTCTGCCAAGCACCCAGAAAAACTATACTGAGCTTCTCTTTGCATGACACACTCTTGTGATGCTTCATACAAATTCCCAGCAAGGTGCTATATTCTTCTGAGCTAGCTGAAGGGGTGATACTATTCTACTGTTGCTACCATGCAGCCATCCTAAAATATTGGCTTCTGAGTTATTCAGGCATTTGGAGAGAAGGGAGAGAATAAAAAACATGTGTTAGCTGTGCATGTTTCTGCAGATATAGGGAGCCACTGAAAGTTACAGGTGAAAAAATGGAAAATAGAGAGGCGGAAGTGGAGGAAAGGCAAGAAGGGAGAGTACAAATGTCAGCAACGAAGGCAGTGAAACCATTAGCCCAAGGCAAGTGCAAGAGAAGACCCGGCTGTTACGGGCCACTGAAGATGCTGGTGAAAAATTGTTGGTGTGATGGGGAAGGTGGCAGGAGAGATCAAGGAGACAGACAGGGAGGAACAAATAGGGATGGGGAGGAGAAAACACATGATAAGAACTGGGCCAAACTGTGCATAGCCGTGTCTGCACAAAGCCGTTGGATGCACTTACTTGAGGAGAAACATCTAAGGTCTGTGCATTTTCTTACGCTCCTGAATAAACAGCAGGAGCAGTTAGTAGGGTGTGTGCGACAGGGCAGCATCAATGACTCCTGTATTTGGATTATTTAACATGGTCCACTATAACATGATTTCACAGAGTTTTGGAGACCACCTTGTTTTCTTGTCTATAAAGACCAGTGTTTTGAGATTCCTAATGTTTTCCACTATCAAAGGTTCTTGTGGCCTCTTTATTTTTATTTTTTTTATTTTTTTTATTTTTTTTATTTTTTTTATTTTTTTAAAGAGACTGTAATATCTCTGTTGTTTGAAAAAAAGCCTTTGCATTTTGGCATGGACAGAAGCTCTGAGGCCGAAGACGTGCCTTTCCCTTCTCCCATGGAACTCCCCACTGTTCTGGCTGAGTTATGGGCTGTGCAAGATCACCATTCCCCATTTCTCACTTGTGTTTCTCAGGAAAATGTTGGCAGTGGGTCATAATAATAACTGAACACGAACATTCTGCAGAGCTAGGCCCACAGTGTAGCCAAAGCAGAGAGACCAAAGAGAGAAATCTGTGGGGGCTCGTGGGGCAGGTGGAGCTGGTGTGTCACCCCTTGCAATCTCCCGCTAGCAGTGGCTGTAGCAATTCTTGCCAGCCAGAGCAGTTGTGTATCTGTCTCCGATGATCCTCAATGAAGGAAAGGATGGGTCCATTTTTGGACCCAATGTAATTTCTGTTTTCTGTGTTCAGGCTGCTGAATCAACCAGGTAAAAAAATTAGGAAGCACCACATTCATCCCTGTGGGTGCAGCCATGATGTGGTCTGGGGCACATATGTGTTAATCCCATCATGACATGCTTTTCTTATCCCATGCAGGAGACTGTCTCTGTCACGTTACCAGAGAGACACTCAGTCAAACAGAAATAAGTTTGCACAAATAGCTATAAAGCTGGGAAATTCCTATTTTTTGATGCTTGCAGTCTAAACATCTTTCCTATTGCAGTGGCCAATGTAATAAACACATCAAAATTGTGTAAATCTATACACATGTATACACGTTAGATGATATACATCTGGATGGCCCTATGAACATCACCATATGGGATGTATGCATGCTTAGACTTGCATAAATAGAAATTACATTTCACAGTGGTACAATGCAGAGCAGCACCAGAATCTCAGCCTTTTTTGAGAGGCAAATCTAAAAAAAATACGTATTTGCTCACAAACACGCGAAAAAACTCTGTGTTTACATACATGCACGCAGCACTGAGAGCATCAGTGACGCTCATCAAGCAAAAGCGGCCGCACGCATCTGCGTTTGCTCCTATACAACCGCTTTATTTCCTTTTGAATAACAAGGAGGCTCCCCCGCCTCCCCCAGAGCTGCAGGCTCCGTTTCTGACAATGCACAACCGCGTTGCTTGTTGGAGTGCCTGTCATTAAGCAATGCGCTGATTATTCTGGCAGCTCCGCTACTCAAGTCCCCGTGGACGGAGTCAGACATGGAGAGAATTGAATTCTGCCAAGGACGGGGCTAAAGGTCGTTCCATGCAGTGGACAGCTGTGTCTAGTCAAATCGAAACTATTGCTCCAAGTGTTACCAACAGAATAGCTGATAGCTCTGTTGTCAGTTCATTTACACTTGCATCCTGTTACAAATTAAACTGAAATTGTGGTGCGCTGAAGGAGCGGAAAGTCGGTTTTCTGCCAAGTGACAATTCCTTATATCACCAATTTCCAAGTGCAGCTATTATAGATCATTGCTAGGGGTTTTCGCGATTTCCAGTGATAAAGATTTAGGATCCTCATTTTCTGCCATGGGCAAATTTCCCGTTAGCACCTGCTCTCATCTTCTAATCCCATAGGTTGAAAAGAAAATGCAAAGCTCTGGTAACTGGCCTCTTTTCTCAGCTCTGCTCACAAACAATAACATAAAGTACAGAATTGTTCCTTGACTTCTCCCACCTTCCAAGTTTGAGGGTTTTATTTTCTTTTTTTTTTTCTTTTTTGTTTCCTAATCTGGACATTTGAATTCAGACAGAAGGAAAACTATGAGATATCTTGATTCTGCCACAAACTCTTCTGCATGGAGGTAGGGTGTAGCAGCAAAACCAGCTTAGCAACAGTGCTTACATGCCAGTGTTCATCTCAGCCCACCACAGCATCTTCCCCTGAACCCACTCCTATGCCATCAGCAAGCCAGAAAATGCCTTCTGGGTAGAAACACAGCCTCTTCCAGGATCCTCAATGGGTCCTAACAACTAAGCTTAAAGCCTGGGACTTGACCACATTTGAAATAAACTTGCCCAAGAACATCAATGTTAATTAGCTTGTGTTATGAATGGATTAAGTGAGACACCAGCTGCAATGGGGCATTTTGATTTGTATTGCGGCTCAGTAATTAGATGCACATAAGCTAGCTGGGGAGCTGTCAGTCAGGAAACAGCAGTTCCATTTGAAGTATTAGGAAGAAGAGCTTTTCTGTGTCCCATCATCTGTTTTGCTGTGAGCCTTTGGGTGATGTACCAGTACTCAAACACAGCGTTGAGTGTGAACCAAAATCCTCCCCTGAGCCACAGCCATGTGACTCGGTGACTTCAGAACTTCTCTCCTCGTGCAGCTGAGAAATGTTATTTTATTTATACTGCAAAATGCTCTTCATATGGTGGCTGTTAATGTTAACACCATCCTTCCCTTTGATCTGTGCCAGCCTTCACATGTTTTCTTATCTACCATTGGTGCTTGGAATGGAGTTTGAGGGAGAATATGTTCAATGCTGTCATGAAATTACTTAGAACAACACTGATGATAGAAAAGTATGCAAAATTGAAATTATAGATGGCTAAATGTGTACAACTTTGATGGTGTGGGCATTTGTGATGTTCTTACCTATAACCGGGCTAGTTGTCCTGGGGTCCCTTTCTAGCCACTGGAAAGCAATAGGTAACCCCAGTGAGATCTGCCTATTCCAGTCATCATCCGCATTAGGAGGAGAGGAATCACTGTAGGGAGTCCCTGGTGATTTGTGCAGATGAAGTTGTCTGATTTTTAGACCTCTATTTTTAATAGATGAGTCAGGAGTTAAATCCTGCTTTTTCTTCCAAATCTGGAGCTTGCATGAGAATAAAATAACCAGACAGCAACTTTCTTTAATGTGAGGAAAGGCAGAAAGTAAAAAGGCATCTTGACTGCTCCTGACATAGAGCCTTTATCAGCTCCATAAATAAAGGGCATATGCATGTAATGGCTGACTGCATCTCAGATTGCAATACCAATGTTTTAAAAGCCTGCTGACGGAGCATCTGCTTATTTCATTACTCCTCCAATGTCTTTGCAGGTAAGTCATGCATTATACAGTACCATCTCTAGCAATGCATGACCAGAGGGGACAGTCTGTAAAAATTCTTGATGGTCCATCGCTTCCCCTTACCTTCCAGGAGTGAGAAACATAAGGAATGATGTATTCAGTTAATGGGCAGAATTTGCAAAATAAAAACTTATTTGCAGTGAACTAGGATTTGCATTTTTTTAAAGGAAGAAGAACAACTCTATCTTGTTACTATGTGAACTGGCTGCATGCACAGCAGAATAAAGATCATTTTGAGTAAACTCCCACTTAGAAAACGTACTGAGGGTCTCAGTATTAGTCAGGTGAAAAAGGAAGTGTCATGCTTTACTGGAAAAAAGATACTGTGGTGATTTACAAGAACTTGTGGTAAGGCCTTGACATTGCAAGTGCATTTTAAGGAGCCCGAGTACAAATTCGGCCTAGCCCTGAGCACAGGCTATCTTGTCTTGTGTTATCATCAGTAGTGTGTGAGAAGAGGTTCACAGTAGTCCCACTGAATTGAAGTTTCCCTTTAGGAGCAGAATATGGTCCAGAGTTTGTAAAATACAGCTTATTGGAGAAGAAGAGCAAACTGCCTCCCCATGTGGGGCAGTGGGCAAGGTTTTTCTGTGGGCAAGGTCATGTTAGCCTTGTGCTGTGGCCCACTGCCATGCATCACAAATCCTTCCTTTGGTTGTTAACTAAAAACACTAGATCTCAATGCCTTGGCTTTTTAAGCAGTGTTTGCACTCAATAAGAACTGATTTTCTCAGGTGCAAACTCCTGCTCACCTGCATGACATTGACTTGGTTCAACGTTCATAATTCACTATCCTCAAACACGCAGACATTTAGACCTGAGGACGTCCACTGGCTTGCCTTGCAATTCATCTCCCTTCCCTATTGCTTTGGGGTTTAGCAACATGAGCTTGCTGTACTTCTTTGGGTACCTACGGGACTTTTTTATAGAAGATGACCCAATCCAAAAGCTGGTTTTATCACAGAAGCAAGGGGCGTAAAGGGAGGGTCCATAGTACTATGTAATACTGTAGGGATTCAATATCGGGCAATATTAGATAATGACCAATCTACATTTAAATTCATACCTGTTGTAGGTCTTTTTTTGGTCAGAAACAGTAAAAAGCTGTTAGCCATCGACCTGCTTATGTGAAATTAGTTTCTGGGCCTCTGTCCAGTTGTTCTTACCCTCACCCATTTGATACGTACACAAAAATTTTTAAAAACTGCTTCTGGATCCAGCAGATGTAACAGAGATGAACATGATAAAAGAGAGCCATGGAAGCGGTTTTCAATTCTGGAGTACATAAGGAGGTAGGCAGCAAAAGAGACCTAGACACACTAGAGAGTTGGGCGGAGAGAAACCTTATGAAATTCAATAAGGGCAAGTGTAGGGTGCTGCACCTGGGGAGGAATGACCCCATGCACCAGTACAGGTTGGGGGCTGACCTGCTGGAGAGCAGCTCAGTGGAAAGAGACCTGGGAGTCCTGGTGGACAACAGGATGACCATGAGGCAGCAATGTGCCCTTGTGGCCAAGAAGGCCAATGGCATCCTGGGGTGCCTCAAGAAGAGTGTGGCCAGCAGGTCGAGGGAGGTCATCCTCCCCCTCTACTCTGCCTTGGTGAGGCCACACCTGGAGTACTGTGTCCAGTTCTGGGCTCCCCAGCTCAAGAAGGACAGGGAACTGCTGGAGAGGGTGCAGCATAGGGCTACCAAGATGATTAGGGGACTGGAACACCTCTCTTATGAGGAAAGACTGAGGGAATTGGGTCTGTTTAGTCTGGAAAAGAGACGGCTGAGGGGTGACCTAATTAATGTGTACAAATACTTAAAGGGTGGGTGTCAGGAGGATGGGGCCAGGCTCTTTTCAATGGTGCCGGGCAATAGGACAAGAGGTAATGGGCACAAACTTGAGCATAGGAAGTTCCATCTCAACATGAGGAGGAACTTCTTTACTTTGAGGGTGGCAGAGCACTGGAACAGGCTGCCCAGAGAGGTGGTGGAGTCTCCATCTCTGGAGACATTCAAAACCCGCCTGGACGTGTTCCTGTGTAACCTGCTCTAGGTGGCCCTGCTCTGGCAGGGGGGTTGGACTAGATGATCTCCAGAGGTCCCTTCCAACCCTATGATTCTATGATTCTATGAAAAGAGTTTTAGCTTTATAGGCTTTACCAATTAACATCCATAGCTGAGGAAATACCATAAGAAATTTTCCACAGGTATTCATTAGCTGTCGGGTTTTTATAAGCTTGGTCAGACTTTGTACACTTTCTCCCACCATCCTGTCCTGTTTGCTCTTGACAAATATTCCAGCAAACATGTTTGCGAGCGGGGATGTTTGTGGAGGCTGCGAATACTGAAGAATGTTCCTGAATAAGGCCTTTAAGATTCCCACTGGAAACCTACTTCTAGGGATCGTAATGTCCCTCTGTTCAGGAGACAAACATCGCTGTGTCGTACAGACATTTAAGAGCCCAGGAACTGGGAAGACATCAAGAAGATTTTTTAGAAAATAATTTCAAATAAGTATTTTTAGGCAAACATTAATCTGCTAATAGTTCACAAATCAACACGCTCAATATGTCAAATGCCCGTCTTTTCTGGAGTGCCCCATTTCTGGGATTTAAGGTTACCAACAAATTTCAAAAATAAAACCAAATATTTTGTTTGCTATTCTCCTCAATTTCAATCTGTGGAAAAAAAGAGGTATTTAAAAAAAAGTAAATCTGGTCTGTTTAGAATAGCTTCATAACATTGTTTCTTATTGATGGATCTCTAAATAAGAGACTCTTGCTCTTGACTCCTGCTTAGATGAATGATTTCTAAGGCTTTTCTTTTCGTGACAGCGATGAATTGGTCAATGTTTGTATTAAGCTTTCCTAAGTGCACTATTAAATGGGCAAAACTTCAACAATAAACAGGCTGACTGGCTCAGTGATAAATTGAAAAGCGGGGGAGGTGTGTATTTTTAGACAGAAGAATCATCATGGAAATTGTCTGATTGCCATGCATTTGGAGAAGGGCTACGTGGAAAAATGCTTCAAATAGGTACCAGACATTAGCTGCTCTTAAAGAAACAAGATTGTGCTTTGGAAAAAAATACTTGTCTCATCAATGCCTATCTTGTCCTAGGGCTTGCTTAGGATCTAAGCATTCCTGATAGAGTTGGAAGCGAATCCTTTAGAGTTCTTTAAAAATCCTTTAAGTTTCTCTTGTCATCATGGCTTGCAAGCAGGCTTGAATGAAAAAGATAAGGGCAATTAAAGATGCAAAGAAAAGGAAAGGAATCCACCCAGACATTCGTATTGTTTTGTCCAGGATTTGTGAGATTATTAAAACACAAATAAGGACAACTAAATTCACAATTTTCTCTCTTGTTTGCAATGTCAGAGGATCATATTTGTGAGTGATTGTTTCAGGTGAGGATGAATGGCATATTCATGGTGTTTCTGTCCAACAGTAAGTGGGACCCAAATTCTTTCTATGGGTAGAAGTTCAACCCTCTGTGTTCTCAGCCTGCCAGACATCAGGGCACAATGGCAGTCCCGAGGGATAATTATAAGCTTCTAAAGTCACCATGTGCATCACCACATCCACTGAAAGACTTGCATTATAGAGCTGAAGGTGAGGTTCAGGGTCTAGAGTGGCTTCCCAGCTCTGGCCGCAGCAAACCTGCACCTCTTCTCCGAGCTGTGCAAATGAGATAGCAGTATCTGTCTCACAGGGGGTGTTAAGAAGCTTAATTCATTAGTGTCTGCAAAGTGTTTCTAGATCCTCAGATGGAAGGCTCTATAAACAGACAAAGTATTACTAATTGCCAGCTTACACTGAATCGTAAAGTGAAAATAAGGGTGGCTGGAGGAAAGAGGAGGGAAATATTCTGATGAGCTACATCAGTCCAGTAGCTTCAAGTTAAAGAGTTTAAAGTTTAATTTCCCATTACCATCATCTTAAAAATCTCCATTCATTTCTATTGGTGTAATATTTGACTTCCAGTTTACTTTGGGGAAAATCAAGGCACATCCAAGTCTACCAGTGGAGCTTCTTATACTGAAGAATATATCATAGGCTTAATTCAGGTAATCATTCCTGAATGTATACCATGAGCTTACAATGATTAAATGGAATGACTCCCAATTTACAGAATATGACTTCAGTAGTGGTGTTCAATTTATGGAAAAATATATTAGAAAAACTATCTTGCACATCTTTATGGCTGAGAAGCACAACATAGTACTAATGTTCAGAGCATTTCAAAGTGTGTGGGTGGGTTTTTTTATATGGTTTAGTTTCAAGGGTTTTGTCCTTTTCATTCAGCCCTGGCAGGAAAAAACAGACTGGTTTATTCAGTCCTTTCCACTTTCTGAATTTCCTGCAATACCACAGCAATGTCGTGCTTGGGTTCCTAGTTAACTTTTTGTTGGCATTTTGGAAGGTATCAGGGCTAGGAATAAGTTGGGTAACTTGCGTTGTTTGTATTTATAAGTTGTGTTATTTATATGCAATTTTCTGCAAAGCTTGATTCCTTAGGACCCAGCTCTGTAATAGATTTCTTCAAAAAGCTAGAAGAATCATAAAAATGGAAAGAAACTTACATAGTGCTCTTTCACTCTTTAAAATACACCACTTTTTTTTTTTTTCTCAAACCACATTGTTAAAAAAGTAGTGGATAGCCATTTCCCACTTGGCCTCCAAAGGGTGAAATCCTCATCTGGTATAAATTGGCGTAGCTCTATTCAAATCAGAGTGACTACATTAATTCACTCCAGCTGAGGCTCCAGCCCTTAAAATGCCAGCGAGGAGAACGATTTTTGCACAGGATGGATTTTCGGGCAGGGTGGAAGGTTTTGCTGTGTTACTTAGTTATGTGTCTAGGCTCAGGGCTGTGGGAAACTGTCTATTTAACATCTGCAGCATATGCCGCAAATGCTTTGGCAGTTTGAGTTAGCGCCTTTTGAATTCGCAGGTTGTTTACTTTCAGCTTGAATGTGGATTTGCTTTCAGCCTCAATGGGAAATCTAACATAAGAAGTAATAGGACCAGCCATCTGTCTGAAAGAGTATGAGAATTCCTGGTTTTGAACCAATAATGGAGATCAGGGACAAGTTCACCCCCTGTGTAATCTCTGGCAAATTGTTGGCATGCTCCTTGGATTTCCAACCTGGGGCCCAATCCCTCTGGTGCAGCGTAAGCAAGCATAGTTTTAGGAGATGAGACCTGTAAAATGAATGCAGTCAACACCCTTTTCCAATAGCCACTTCTACAAACAAGAATTGTTCCAGTCCTTTCTTCCTCCGCTCTGATTTACAACCCATTTTGGCGTGTAAACCATGCACCTGTGAAGTGGTCTGCTCCATCATCACTGAAGCCTGTGATCTCGGGGGAGCGGTAAACAGCACGAGTGAATGGGAACCCCCATCTCTCACCAGCATTTCCTGCAAGTAAATATCAATCCATGTGTTAGTCATAGGCAAGAGAATGGTGTAATAACTAGATTGATTGGGTCACTTTTTCAAAAAAGCTCAGGGCCAGATTTCTCAACTGTTCAGTACTCTTGAAAGGGTCCAGATTATTTACTTTATTTCTTTCAAGCCAAAAGTTAAACCCATCTCTCCCTCCCACCATCTAAACTAAGAAGCTGCACAAGAGCCAAGTTTTGACAAAAATTATCAGCATCCTGCAGCGTTTAGCAGGAGGCAATGAACAGATTTTCCAAAGAGCACAGCATGTGATGGGCAATGGAGCTGCTCCTGATTCACACACGTGGACGTAAATGGGGACTTGGGCCCCCTATACCTGTCTTGGTTGCCCCCAAGAAGTGTCATCAGCTCCAGTGAGAAAATATTTAGACTGTAGGTACTGTGCTGTCTGGAAGACTGTGCCCTTGTTTTGGAAGCCTGTAGAGTAAAAAATCTTGGTCACACCTTTTCAACTGACTTCTTCCATCATTTCTGTTGACTTGGATTGAGTTATCCTGATTTGTACCAGTTAAAGACCCAAGTCTTGGTCTGCAAGCCACTTGGATGAGCTGAAGATCATTGCGTGAATAATTAATAAATAATAGGAAAGGCAGGAAAAAAGACTACAAGAAATCATTTAGGAAGAATATCATCTGGTCTTTGACAGCAAAACATTCATCTTTTGCTACATGTAGAGTGAATGTATATGCTTTTAACCTTCCTGAGGTGAATGGTCCAGGGACATAGGATCTCTGGCAACATCTTTAAAAGCGCACTGGCCTGATTCCGATCTGCCCTACACACTGAGTAACATTACTCGAGATATTCTGGTGAAAATCTAACCAGAGATCAAAACCAGCCCTGCAACAGCCCTGTTTGTCCAGAGGACTTAAGCAAAATATATTGCTTTCATCCCAACAGTATCATCCCCAGGCTATTTTACCTAACTTACACTCTGATTTAAGAAAACTGGAGGGCACCGGATCATGTTCAAACTGTTTTCTTTCTTCCTTCACTGTTAAATTAGGGCTACTGCAGATCTGATGAGTTTCCAGATTGGGTGGGGAAACAGACTCTCTTCTAAGTCCTTATTTTTTTTATTGATTCAATAGTATTTACTGACTAATAACCACCCAAGGCTAACAGGCTCATTTGAACTGGGAATGCTGTGATCTCACATGTTATCTGTGGGAAGGATAGCCAGCTTACAGATAAGTAGTCTGCTTTTAATGGGAGAACTCAGGGCTTGTGGTCCTCTCTAAGGGAAGCCAGCTTGTTGTTCTGCCAATTTTCAGGGAGTCTTCTTTTAAAGTTTTCCATACAATCACAGCACCGTTTTTCCTTATTTCCCTCATATGTGTGCAGTCATGAGAACCGTGATGGCTTGAAAGTAAATAAGCACAGTCCAGCCTTCAAGTCAAAGACACTGCAGTTTTAGGTTTTGCTTGGAACCAGAAGCAGAAGAGCCAAAATGGTGCATAAAAGAAGAAGAAGAAGAAGAAAAGCTGTTTTTGTGGTATTTTTGGCATGGGCTACTGCTCTGAGAGATACTGGAAATCATGCAAGAAGGGTCTGTTCTTAAGACATTCCCAGCCCTGCTCTGAAGACTGAGGGCTTTAGATAAGCATCTGCATGTGGGGATCTTTATCCAACACAAACCATCCAACCTTTTGTAGTTCACCCGTCACTAATAGTTCATCCCCTCTGCGTCTCTCCCCATGAACTTGCGCACGCACGCAGGTTCTTTGAGGCATCCCAAAAGCTTTTGCTTGCTGGTAACATTTTAATTGCCTCTTGAGCAAGATTTTCTCCTTGGTGATTAAAAAGAAGAATGAAATGAAGTGCCCTGTGCTGCCAGAAAGATTTCCTCTCCTCAACCTCACCGTACACATCAGGATAACTTTCCTCCCCCTTCTCCTTTGCCACGTCTTCTCCGTGTTTGTTTTGCAAAATTGTTTTCTTTCTTTTTGAACCTGGAAAAAAACAACATCACCCCCCTCTCCCTGGCAGTGTGGGTGACAGAGACGGAGAAATCAGCACAGTGTCAGCAAGAGTTTAGCCCCACAGCTGGGACCTGAACTTTCAGCTACAGAGCACAGCGCTGGGTCACTGCATTAAAGCAAGCCAGATTGATACAAAGTGCTTGCTCACCCTGTGAAGGGAAGCATCAGAAGCCAGTTGACAAAAATCTTTAGGCAACGTCTATTGTGAACTTACAGCGGCAAAGGCTGAGTTCTTCCTGAGAAAGATCACCGTGGAGTGTATATTTACTGTCGTAACCCCCAGAACAACACAATATTTGGGTGCTCTGCTGCACTAGGGGAATATAGCATTGGGACAGTGCAGATTTTAGAGCTGTTGAAACAAGGGATGGAGTCTGTGGACTCAACGTGCTGTGTGCTGCATGAAGTTTTCAGCTTTGAAGACCTGAACGATCATGTCTGCCAAGAGTTAATGTCCTTAGAAAGAGGATGCTAAAATATTCTTTCCCACTCCAGTTTGCAACTGAGAATTTGTTAGTCTGTAGTATCTTTTATTTATAGTGCCTTTCGACTCAAAGGATCTGAAAGTGCCTCTATCTGGGAGTCACTTCAATGAGCTACAGATACCTCCGGGTGTGGATGCTTCTATGCGGTGCCCTCCAATTGAGGTTTCAGGGTCTGCTTTCCCATGGACACATGTGAGAGACCCAGTCTGCCTTGCCAAATGTCAGCACTTGCTACTAAAGGCTGGAGGGAAGGGCAAGAAACCCAACCTAAGCCTGGGAAAAAGCAAGCAGAGAAAACAGATGTGTAAACCAGCTGGGAGAGAGGATTCGGATGGACACCGGTTGATTTTGGAAGCAGACATTGAGTGGAACCGTTGCCAGCACTGGATGACATCCTTATGCAAAGGGCCTGGGACAGTGAAACCACAACTCAGAAGAGGAGATTTGGTGGCCCTACTTGGATACTGGTCCATCCAACCCAGGCCAGCCCCAGCTGTGCTGGGGTGGCCTGGAAAAATCTCCAACGTGGACCTTGTGCAGGAGACACATCCCAGTGGCAGAGGTGCTCCTAAGGGCACAGGCCCGGCGGCTCGGTTTAACTATGCAAACACATGCATCCCTTAATGAGTGCAGTCACAGCAGGGCATCTGCTTATTTTAAGTCCACTTCAGCGCCTGCCCATCAGCTGCTCCACATGCAGCAGCTGGCAGTGGCCGAAGGACCAGCTCCTCCATGTGGCTCCTGGCAGATAGAGGGTGTCATCCAGCCCTCCGCTTTCCTCCTGTGTTATACGTGTAGGCCAGGGAAGCAAAAATCGGACCGACTGACACATTTATGATTCCAGCTTGCAATTTCTGCTTCATCCACAAACAGGCGAGATTTTGCCAAAATATATATTAGGCAGCTGCTCAGGACACTGCTGTTTTGTCTGTACCACCCCGAGCATGCTGTCTGTCTGTCTGTCTCCCGGTCTGTCTCTGTGACCCCATTTTCGAGCCACTTGCTCTGCTCTTCCCCAGGGTGGCCAGAGAGTTTTTGTTGAGAACCAGCCATTTCCTGGCACTTTTGCTGAGCCTCCCAAGGGACTCGTTGCTGCAGGGAGCAGACGCACCAGGTGCCCATCTGTTTCACCATGATCTAACTCCTGTGGCTCCCAAGGACTCCTGATTTGTCTCAGTGGACAAAGCATTCCAACTAAGCTTATAAAAATCCCCTGGGACACCAGCGGCTGCCTATGGGGCCATACCCTGCTTTGTGTCTCCAGCCTGGTTTGCAGCTTAATGCACCCATGCTACCATGCTAAAATCCTCAGCACATCTTTCTCCTCCCTCCGTGTTCCTCCCAAGCCATCCCCAGCATCAGCCTTATTATATTTTTTCTCCAAATCTCTTTCCTCCAGGCACAAGACAAGGTGCATTTTACACCACTTTATCTCCGTCGTGCAGATGTCAGTGTTTCAAACTCTGGTTTAATTGGAGTCATGTTACTGGCTGAAAGTTGGATCTCTCGGGTTCTTTCCATAAAGAACACACATTTTACCTCAACTTCTTCTCTACCTCCCAACCCAACTTGTCTCCTCCCTCCTTTGTGAAGGGGGCTGGGGCTTGCACATCCTGGCATGCACAAGGGTCATGTTGCCTGCTTTTAGGGCATCTCTCACTCTCTCCTTCTTCCTCAGAGAAGAGCACACATACGTTGTGTGTACCCATGCATATTTTCCCCCCTTCTTGGTCCATCGATTGTTATATCATGTTTCACTCCCTTTGGTGTTCCTTTCACATGTGCTGCTTTGGATTTGTGGGTGGGAGTGGGAGGGAACCCCTCTATGGACAAGCTAAGAGGGAAACAGGGAAGAAAAAAATTGAAAAGAAAAAAAAAAAGGAATAAATATTTGGGAGGAGGGCGTTTAAAAGGAGAGAAAAACAAATCAAAGCTGGTGCCAGGCTGAAACCGGCAGCTGGTTGCCAGCATAGCAGGCTGAGAAGTTGTTGATGGAAGCTCTCAGTGCCATGTTTAGGTTGCTTAAAAAAATACACCCTCCCTCCCTCGTTATTCCGCCTCTGTTTTTCTCCCAGCCCCAGAAGCAGGAGGAGGAATTCAGTTGCCAAACGTGAGCTTGCAGGAAGTTTGCATTTACGGTGACGCCAAGGGGTGCAAACGGAGCGTGCCCTGCCCCGTGACACGTGTGTGTGCGCGCACACGCCTGTGCATCCATGAGAACTGCAGCTCTGCTGCCTGTGCCTGGGCAGCTGTGAGCCGGGTTGGACTTGACAGCCGTGTTGCAGGTGCAGTGGCCCTCCACTCCAAGGAGATGCCAGTGCATTGGCAACCATGGCACGATTTTTGTTTGTTGATGTGAGGGGAGGAGGTGGGAAGGTTGAGGATGGAGGAGAAAGGCAGGGTGTGTGTGTGTGGAAGGTTGTAACGCTTGGCTGGAAAAATTTAGAGGAGTACAAAGGAGAGAGTGATGAAAAAGGGTGGCGGGAGGGGACAAGGAGGCTGTGAACTGGCTGCTGTGGAGGTGGCAAGAGATTTATGTTTGTCGAGTGGGTTCGGCTGAGAGTGGGCTGGGAGGGTGCGGGGTGCCACGGGGAGGCTGACAGCCCCAGCAGCGAAGCGGCGGGGCTTTATTTTTCCTCCTTTTCTTTTCTCCTCCCTTGGCTGGGCACTCGGAGGAGAAGGCAAGACAAAAAGCTGAATTGGTGCCAAGAAGGAGCTGCAGCGACTTGAAAATGGCACTCTGCGCCGCACTAATATTTCGAAGCCGGGCTGCACTGGAGAGCAGCGAAACGTGCCGGGAATGAGAATGGCTGCGGCCACGGGGCCGCCGGCTGGGCTCAGGGGTGTTCTCCCGCCTCTCCGCTTCCCCTTCGCCTTTTACATGTGACCCTCTTCTCCCCCATCGTCCACCCCTCAGCCATATTTAGGGATTCTGGGAAAAAGAGGAGACCTTTGCTGGGGACTTGGGGTAGAGAGGGAGCAGGAGGGGGGCAGCCCCTTGCACCCTGGGGCTGGTGCAACGTGGGAAGCACCTGACAGGAATTCTCTGTTCATTGCCAGTTTCTGTCTCACGTGTGTTTGTTACTATGCTCGCTGGAAAGGATTTGAAGCAGAGAAGGAACAAGTGTGCTCATCTCCTCCTGCCACCTCTGTACTGGGGAGGGATTTTTTTTTTTTTTTAAATTTTCTTCCTAGGGAGGGAGAGAAGACTCGATTCCCAGGGAGTTTTCTGATTGTTTTCCTGTTGCCAGTCCTTCCCCTCCTCCTCGCTGTCCTCCGCCTCCTCTCTCTGTACCCATAAGGCTGCTCTCGTGGCTCTGTATCCTGATGCAAGGTTACTTGTAGGACACGCGAATCTCTGCAAGGTGCAGCGTCGCCTGCGTCAGTGTTCCCCTCCGCTTCTCGACTGCTGGGGAATGAGGCAACTTGCAGGCGGCTACACGGCTCAGCTGAGCTCCTGGTTAATGCAGTGTCGGGGGTGTGGTTACAAAAGCCTCTTCCTGCAAAGCCTGCCTAGATACACACAAATAAACAAACAAACAAACAAAAATACATAGGGCTGAAACTTCAGCAGGAGTTCATAAGGCTGATTAATTTGCAAGGGGTAGGCTGGAGTTTTGCTGTGATTTTTGCCTGAAAGAAAAGGGTTTGCTCTGTGTTGACCCCCTCTTCCCTCCATTTGTAGTATAGGAAAAGGTATATAAAAGTACCTTTCTTTTTTTAATGCGGTTTTGATTATTTTAAAACCTTTTTAAAATTACTGCCAGCACAAGCATTCTTGTAGTAGTTCAATAGTTGAAGCTGAATCCAAAGATTTGCCCCCCACCACACACATGTTCCTTTATGGAACACACTGGCATTTGGATCTGAAGTTTCAGGTTGGCTTTACAGAAATTGGAGACTGGAGGAAAAGAAAAACCCCACCTTTGCGTTTGAAAATGGGACCAGATCCTGTTTTAACAGCAGTTTTAGCGCTCACACAGCCAGCAGACCTTTCTGTAGCATGGAGGCAGAGGCCCATTAACTCGCTGCATCTCAGAAACCTGTGGGTTGTTGGGTTGTCAGCTTGGCCCAGTTTGTAGTCCCAGGCATGAAATGATCCCTGTGACCCCTCTCTCACATGAAAACCATGCCCTAGTATTTATCCAAACCACTTCAGATCTCACCTTTGGTTTCAGACATGTAGACCTGGTTTTGGAGAACCTAATTCTGCCCAATTGACAGCATTTGGAAAACCTGTGATAAATAGTGGGGAATTTAGGGAGACTGTAAGGTGTTATCCAGTGTGCTCTTCTCACCCTCTTCTTCTCACAGCTCCGTGCAGATCAATGGTCCTCCCTCCTTGGAGGATCGAAACTCAGTCCCAAATTAATGCTGATAGGATGTGCACTCATTTCTGAGGTGACACGAGCAGGTTTTGTATGGAGCAGTGACTGATCCCTTGCTCTTCCTCTTCTCAGCTGTGCCTTGAACCATGTAGTTGCTGCAGCTTGATTTGGACTTGCAGAGAAGGTGCTGTTATCTCTTTTTTCTCCTTTGTCGCAAGTGAGTCGTACATAGTTCTTGGCTCAGGAAACCTTGGAGAGGATGAAGAAACCATACCAAATGTCAACAAAGGTGTTGGCCATGTAACTTGGAGTAATCTGTGTGCCATTGTACGTTCCATTTGATTCTACCTTTTCTTCATGCCATATTCCAATCAGCCATTGGAGTAATGTCCCCAGGGAAGTGGTGGATTCCCAAACATTGGGCACTTTTAAGATTCAGCTGGACAGGGTGCTAGGACATGTTGTCTAGACTGTTTTTTTGCCAAAAAAGGTTTGACCAGATAATCCTTGAGGTCCCTTCCAACCTGGTATTCTATGATTCTATGACTCGTGAATAAAGTATATGCATAAGAATACGCGATTTTGTACGCACACGTGTGCTTGCTGTTTGCTTTTCAGTTGCCTATTTGGACTTAATGAGTTGTGTATTTAAGCTACCATGCTCACCAAGGGCACACACCCTGCCAACTTTACCTAAATTTCACAGAAGTCCTTGTTGATAGTTTTGTCTGCAGCTGCGCCTCTTTCTCTGGCCACAGCCTCTTCTTTTTGACCTGAGATGCCTGGCCATGGGATGCCAACCTACAAAAGCAAATGCCAGGAGTGGGGATTAAAGCCCACATCAAAGTGAGCAGAGGAGACCTTCGTGGCTGTCCCAACTTGCCATGCACCTGCACACGCTTTTAGATGTGGAGCCAGCTTGCATTTACTACTGATTTAAACCTCCTAATACTTCAGTTACCAAATAACAATTCCCAACAGATCTATAGAGAGGATCTCAAAGACATGGACAAATATTAATGCAGACCAACAGTATCAGTGTGTGCAAAGTAGCAATGTGCTGTTTGTTATTCAATAAGGTAAACTGAGGACACTAAATGAAGAGACCTTCCTAAACCTTTATATTTCGGAACACAGATGTCTCATTCCTTGATATCTTGACAATGCTCAAGCGTAAGGGAGCTTGTCCATCTTGGAACAAAAATATTACTCTTGTCCTGTCCAAATGGCCCCTGTAAACCATCTGGGCAGCTTGGTCATACTTCCAAGGAGCATTGCAAGGCATTCACAGGGCAGCCAAATATCTTTGTTTTTATTTCTCCCTTTATAAAAGAAGTGTCTTTGGATGTATTTCCCTGAAACATGATGTCTCATGAATCTCAACTTGCTTCCTTCAAATCCTTCATCCTTTCAACACTTTATAACGAGAAACGTCTGCTTGGAGTTGTTAAGAAGTGACTTGTATCTAGAAGGGTTAATCTGGAGGACTCTTCGAAGGCTATCTTTCACCCCTTCTCCCCATACCTTCCTCACTCTCAGTCTTTTATTTTTTTTGGATCGGTAACCTCACATTTCTGTAATCTAAATGTGCAAATGCTTTGCAGTCACGGTCCAGTAGCTGGGTTAATCTCAGACCCCTGGAGTGGCAGATGGCTGATTTGTTGCTGATTCCAGTTACAGAGAATTGTGCCACCTATTATCTTTGCACAGGCTGCTGCTTAAAAAGATGCCTTGGGCAAAATCAGTGAAAAGCAAAACAAAGAAAACACTCTCTGATCTGCATCTCCACAGGTGAAAATGTAAAATATTTCACCTTTGTGTGAAGGGCTATAGAGGTGGACAAAGAGGGGAGAGGAGGCAGGAGGGGAAGAAGGGGAGAGGAAGATCTCATTTTCGTACCAGAAATGCAGAAGCATCAAGCAGAGAGGGTCACAAGCAGAGATGTTGAATCACAAGTACTTACCCTATCTTAAATGGTTTTGCAATGCGGTAATCTTTGGCTTTGGCTCCCTGCTTTAACTCCTAAACAAAGCGGCGGGTTGGCATCCTGTGACACCTTCCTGCTCTTCCCAAGCCTTTCCAACATGGGTTGTCATAGGAATCCATGGCTCCACTCCCTGCCATCACAGTTCATTGCATGCCCCGCGGCTGACAGGGAAAGCCGTGATGGCCTCGTGATGCCGATATGCTTACCAGACCTACTTGGGAGGAGAAACCTATGCATCTGTGTAGGTTAAGGCGAAGCCTGGGGGACCTTCCAAAACTCAGTGTGGCTGAGGGTAAGCCCCAGCACCGGGTACTTAGAGGGCCCCATCTGGCAGGTGGCGGTGTGCATGTAGAATGGAGAAGCATATAGTGAAACTTTGGATGCTTGTGAGCATTTTCTGCACAGTCATTCTCACAATCAAGGTTTTTTCTTTTCTTTTTGCTCTGGGAAATGCCACAGACTCAGATGAAGAATTTGGGAAGAGAGTGTGGGTTCCCTGTGCAGAGTCCAGTGACGAAATCTGTGAACAAGGTAAGAACAAGGGGTTATTGCTGTGAAGCTTTTTGTTTCTTCCTTTTCCCCTTTCAAACACATTATTGCAGTGTTAAACACAAAATTTGGGATGTGCGTGGATATTCCAAGTGTTAAGCGAAAGAGTCTAAAAAGATCAAGCTAAATAGAGCTTCTTTTTAATGCATGCCATAATGATAGTTTGGGTTTTAGAACAGTTTTTATTGTATCCAAATGATCTATGTGTGAATAATTGTTACCAACCTCCTGACACCAGGTCCTAATTAGGAAGTAAGAGCCTTAAATAGGCCATTTGCGTAGTGAGATTCCATATGTCTCCTTGCGCAATTTATTTGCTTCACTCCATTGAGATATAATGAGTATGAAACTCCTAGAACTGCCTTTGACTCTGAGGCTCTCCTCTTCATCTCTTCTGCAGTTATAGCCCGCTGTTAAGAAGGTAATATCTATATCCCTTTGTTCAGAAAGAAAAAGCTACTGTACTGCTACTCTTATCTCAGGTTGCCCAAGTTTCGCACTTTCCAAGTTTCCAATAGAAATAGAATGAGAAATGTCAAAACAACCTGGAGCCTAAGAAAAATGGAATGCTGTCAGAGAAAGCACAAAGAAGGTTAGGGCAGGATGATCTTGAAGGAATACTATCTACCATATCATACCTCAAAGCCCTGCTGAAAAGATAATGTTGTGTTATTTCAATTAATGCATAGATGCAATTTGAGGAACTCAATGTATAGATGCAATTTGAAGAGCTCTGTATTCGTTCTGTTTGCTTTTCTTCCTGCTAGGATGCAAGGAAGGGGAAAAGGTTGGTACAAGGCAACCTGAGCTTTGTCTTAGGTTTGAATATTTAGCTCAGTCTGGACCAATATGCAGTCTGGGACTCTCTGTTCATGTTATGTTGCAGAGCATGTTCTTTAAGTATCGATTCAGAAGACACCACCCATTTCCAAACACCTCTAACATGCATGGCTCCATCTCATGCTTCAAGCGTCTCACTTCATTCTTTTACTCCTATCATCGTGAAGTCAGCGAAACTTAAGCATATGATTGAGTGCCATTTTCTACTGGAATTAACGTTAATAAATGCTCAAGGTTTTGGGTTCTGCCGCACCCCTCCAAAAAATCAGGGCCTTATGTAGTTTCCCAGTGAAAGACAGTTCTGCTTGCAATGATTTTGTTTATGATAATTCACTTGCATGTTCCCTTCCAGGAATTGTCATTGCCTTCCAGAAGGGAGGTTAGAGCTGGTCCCCTTGCAGTGATAATTATAATCAGACCTGTCAGCCTTCACGCAGTCTACGCTTATCACTTGCATTTAGGAGGATTTTTCCTGAAGCCTATTACCACTGCTGCTTCTTAGGGAAAAACAGTCATGATTTTTTTCTGCTAATCTTTGATGGCTCTCAGCTTTGAAAACACAGAGAGGAGCAAAATGACTGCCAGTTGCAGTTAAAGGAACTGTCTGTTGGTCCTCGTGTAGAGCTCTGCATCTGGAGAGCCAGGGAGTGGGCAGATAGTCTGGGAAATGCTGAGGGGTTTAATTTGGTTGTGACAATTCTTCAGGTATGCGGGAGACGCAAAACAGTGTTTTTTCGAATGGTAATGCTCACAGAAACCATCTCTGCAGACCCGCTAGACGAGGGCTTCAGGTGGCAGGTGGTTGTTGGCAGTGGTACCTTCTCTCCCTGCTGTTTTGGGCAGCCATTTGCGGCTTTGCCCGTATGGAGCTGCTTGGCTGGAGGATGCCCAGAGAAGGGGCTGCGGTCAGTGCTGGAGGCAATGGCTGCTATCCAGGGATGGGCGCAGTGCAGGAGTGATGGACCCACTGCCACTGGTACACTGAAGGACAGCAGTGACCAACTGGTGGTGGTGGTTAGGTTGTGGCTTGGTGTTTTATTCATCCCAGGATGTTTGAAAATTGTCCACCCTAGTGTTATTCACTGGGAAACACATCGTCCCATTTACTAGATTTCACCCCATTTCCACTCCATTATTCCTATTGATATGCTAATAAGCCCCCTTTCTTTGCTTTATGCTTTTTGCTAACTTAAAAAAAAAAATGTTTACTATTTCATTAGTCTAAATGAGTGATGTGTCTTTCAGTCCCTCCTATGTTATTACCATGCTCTTTGCAATGTTCTCAGAGATTTGGGTCCCTTGATTTTGGCACACTTTGAGGATGGTCAGCACTTTATAGCTTTTGTAGTAAAGGAAGTGGTGGGACAGTGGGAACCCTTACATTCTCAGCAGTTATATATTTACAGTGTGCAGAGATATGATTTGCCTTTTTTTTTATTTAAATTCACTGGGAACTAGAGATTTATCAGGTGTCACTCCCTGAAGGAAGATAAATGCCACATAGCAAAGACTTCATTTATTATACAAACAGATTTGAAGGCTTTGCTGTTGCGTTCCTCTGCCTGCTGCATGGAGTAAAAATGCCTTTGGCTGAATAGAAACAGAGTGATACTTAGCAGTAGCATCTCATGACCTTTTGATCAGCTGAGGTCTCAAGCCACATTAGTGGACAGATTATGATGTGATGGAAAGAGGGCCAGGAATAGCTTTTTTATCATAAGATCCTTCCTGTGAATATCCTTCTTCAGTATATTCAGGTGGTTAATCACTGGGGCCAGGACAATCATTTGAAAACAGGGGAGTGAAACACTGGTACAGGCAATCCAAATACACTCTGGTTTACCAGCTGGAGTTGGATACTACAGCTTATGTTTTCTCCCTAATATTCTTCTACCCTCTTGTTTCTGTCAAGGCTGTGGGGACCTTGCAATATTTCCTATCACTAATAACCCTGTTCTGGCAGAAAGATCTACACAAAACGGACCCTGAGCCCTTGGACAGCAGGGGAGCTGCAGTCCCCAAATCAAGGGTGTATCGTGAATACGGACATCTGGCTGCAAAGGGAAACATTCACATGGAAATGCCTCTGTGTCATTTTTCAGATAAAAATAGTGATGCTTAAACCTATTTTAACCCTTTCTAGGAAAAACATGCTGTTTTTTTTAAAAAAATGCACAACCCTGATAGTATTTCTCTTTTTACGGCAAAACATGAACAACTTTTACATTGATCTTACCTACCTGCCTGTGCAGGTTTTCTCCTTAAACTTTGCTGTAGATTTAAATTAGCTTCTTTTTTATCGTAATGGACAATATGAATCTTCCACCTCCTTGATAACTGGGCATAAAGGAACTCTTATTAATTGCTGACTCTGCACATCAGTAATGGTTGTGCCAAAGTTTGATCTGGCTGCTGGGGCCACTTTTGGAAGGAAAGGAAGGAAGAGCACATGTTTGTGCAGTCCAACGTCAATGCATTTAACTCTGCCTGAGCATGAGCACATGCCCAGGCAGCCCATGCCGGCTATGGAGTACATAGCATAGCCCTGTACCCATTAGCACAGGGATATCCAAATTGTACACATTTTGCTTCCACTTCAAGCCAAACGAGCTACTCATTTTCCCGATGGGAAGAGGGAGAAGGGTTGGTGGTGTCTGAATCCCAAACTGCTGTCGGTGTAGTGGGGATGCTGATGCATTGGGTCTGGAGAACAATAGCTAGCACAGCCCTATGTAAACTCTTTGAAAATGAGAAGGTTATGGAGGTGGAGGAAATGCACAGCAGGACACTGTCTCATCTTATCTCCCTCAGCCTCTTCAATCAGGTGCCTGCTGGGTTTCCCACTCCTCCTGCCTTTTGCACTAGATCATAGGATCATAAGGTATTAGACTCTGCTGGCATGAAGTCATCCGCCATCCTCCTGGCATTATAGCTCCCCAAGTCAGGGAGCTGCCATGAAAACATTGAGGTTGTGAGCCCACACGGTGCTTTTAGCTGCTTTTAGCTGCAGCTGCCAGGGCCACAGAGGTGTTCAAATAGGAGCTGGGAGGAGGCATCAGCTGCCTAAAACAAGTCTCCACCACCTTTTCTTTGGGAAAAGCAGCCTTGGTGCTCTGTTCACCAAGACAGTGCCATTGCCTAAATACAGCTAGCTCACTACATTAAGGCTTTCCCTCCTAAGCTCCATCTGCAAACCACAAGTCAGTTGCTGCATGAGTGATGCCCACGGATGACAGCGAAATCATTCAAAGGGATGGGTTTCTCTAAATGTCTCCCATTTGAAAGTAAGAGCTTTTGACGACAGCTTTGAAACCTTTTGAGTGAGAAAGCTTTGTGGTGTGTGTGGTGAAGAGGGTGTAGGTACAAAATGATTCGTCTGCCTCCCTCCACTGCCTTGTAGTGCTTCGGTCCATGTGGGATGTAAGAGGGTGCCTAGGCTTGAGTGACACTGTACTGAGATCTTCCCTCTTGGTGTCCAATTGAGTTAATGCTGCCGTATCTTCTGCCAGAATGTCCCTGCCCTGATATAGAAAATTCTTCTCATTGAGCTTGTGTTCAGCTTCTTGTAGCTCAGAGGGACCCATGAAAACAGACTTGCTTTACCAGGGTCAGCTCAGCACAGAACTTCCTATGGGACAACTTATGGTCCTCCAGTGTAGAATGGTTAGAGCATGCAGCAACTGCTTGAGGTGGGATGCTCTTTTAGGAGTATGCAATTTGAAGTTGCAAATGTAGAAGATGTAGTATCAGGCAGGTAACAGTGGTGTGGGATGGGAAAAAGAGGACAGTGGTTTGTTTGTGAAGTTGCCCATGTATAACATCTTTGTCATTTTAAACACATAACATCCGGTTCCTTGCGATTATTCTTAGATTGCTGACATCAGTAATTCTCCAGTTTCTCACTGAATAAGGGTGATACCATGAATCAGCAAAATATTATTGTTATAACCAAACTTAGAGCCATACACCTCCATCTTGTTTCTGGAAAGAGGTGACCTTGGGCAGGAAAAGGGGAAGAAGGATCTATGTCATGCCAATTTGTTAGGCTGCATCTGTCTTAAGCAAGTTAAGCAGTCTCTGGGAATGTATCTCGGCACAGGAATGTGACTGGGTATACTCAAACTACTAGACCAGTCCTTGGCACACTTTTGGTCCACAACAACTAACAGAGTCTTAAGTCATTCCTAAGCATGGATCAGGGTTCATCCCAGTGAGCCATTTGCATTTAGCCACTGTGTTAGGGAAGATAAGACATGGTTGCGAGCAGAGATACAAACCATTCTGTGCCAGTTGGCTTCAATGCCTGGGAATATTTCTGCACACATTTAATTTAATACTGGTTGAAAAGGCTCAGGCCCAACTGAGAAACTGGACTTCATCATCTTAAACTCCTTTTGTCAGCAGTGGGAGAGAGATGTGAGCCACCATCACAGGCCGATTCAGTCTCCCTTGGTCCTGATCTCTCCAAATTGTAGATGGTAGCTAATGCAGCTACACCTACAGAGTTCGACATATTGATAACAGAGAAAAGGCTATATTATCCCACAAAAAGGCTATGTTGTCCCAGAAAAAGGCTATGTATAGTTCAGGTGCATTTCATGCATATTTACTACTCACCTCCCCTGCCTCTCCAAGCTCATATTAAAAGATCTTTTAAGCCATTCAGTTGTTCTTTGCTGAAACAGCAAGCGCCACAAGTTATTTTTCTTCACAGAAAGTATTTCTTGTTTCCTTAACATAGGAAGGCTCCTTTTTCAATAGGTTCCAGCCATAAGACTGGTGTTCTATATAATTTCCTTTTAATGGTTTGGTGTTTGATAGTTAAATGTGTCAATAGGAGACATTTGTAGACTTACATATAATAAAATATCTCATGGAAGAATATAGCATTATGTCTTTCAAATATAGTAAACCCTACTTTTTCACACTGTGTCGAAAACCTAGATGAAAAAGTACCTTTGGTTCAACTACTGCCACCAAAACTTAAAGTTTCATTATCTTTTCTTTAACTGAAATCTGTTCGTGCACAAGCTGCTCTGATAGAATATATATTTAAACATATTAAACAGAACATTTTCCCTTCAAGAATATCTCAAGTGTTTGGTCACAGTGGGGAAAAATTATTGATGTTATTTGGCACATATTTGGAAACATGACCTTAATCTTTAGGTTTCAGTGAAGAAGGTATTTTCCCCAGGTGTTTCAGCAAGTCAGATAAGTAAATTATATTTTTGACATGTTAAAGATGTTCCATTTTAGACAAAGGGAGCGATATCCCAGTTGTGTCACTGAAACTCAATGCCCCATGTTGATTGTTAACAACTGTACATTTATTGTTTCAGTGTCCCAGTTTGCTCTCAAGTATCAATGCACTGCTACATACCAAATAATCAATAGTTCTGTCAGTTGAGTATGCCCTGGAAATACAATATTACTGTTAATATTGATCCACACAGCAGAAATCAAGGCATCAAACTTTGCAGACATTACTTACTAGAACCCTGGCTTTTACTTGCAAAGCAACCGGCTTGAAAATCTCTACGGCACGTTATCCCCCAGGGACCAATATTTTCTGCACACCCTCCTTCCTCGTATAATAATGAACATGAACATAAACACAAGAGTATCAATGCACACACGACCTGCAGATATGGTGCATATAGTTTCATTTCATCCTTCTGTGGTTTCTGGGTGGAACAAATCATTTGCAGAAAGCACTGGTAAAATCAATCTGCATCAGCTCTGGTATCGTCCTCTAATGGTGCAGAGCAGAATCTTGCCTAGCCAAAATGCTCAGGATCCCAGTGTGCCCTTCTTCATGGAAAGAGTGAGACAGGCTGCAGATGGATGGCTTGAGACCTCTGGCAGCCTTCTCCAAGCATCGTGAGCAATGTCGTTAACAAAGGCTCATGTGGTTTGCTTGCGGAGGTGACTTCAGGATCAAGTTATTGATCTGGAGGAAAAAAGCCCTGCAACATTGAGGTGTGCTGGCAGTGTCAAGAGCATCCATTTTTTCTTATCCTGCCCCCCCAAGGCTGCCAGGTTGCCTTGGGAGGAAGAAAATGTGGTTCTTCCCATTCCCACATGTGCCTTCACACACACCCATGTGAGTTTGGTGGTCTTCGCCGTATATCTGTAGTGGTTTCACAATGAAGCTGTGAATGAAAGTTTGGCAGAAGGATTTTACAATTGTCAGTCTTCCCAGAAGCAGCCCAGAATTTCATTAACTAAGATATAAGCATGATTTCCTATAAGCTCTTTTCAGATTTTACTAGATCCAGATAAATTAAATCAGTATTTTATCTATGTGCCACCAAAATTAGTTGGCACAGTAGTCTTCATATAAGAATACTATACTTCTGATCTCTTGTATTTGAGCAGCAGCTGCACTATAAGATGGTACCATCACTGATAGTGGTTTTTTTAATAAGTGGCTCTACTTCAATAATAAGAGTGCTGGGCAGAAAGTAACCTAGATGTGAGCTGTGCATAACTTCAGTGACGATAAGCAAGGAGATGTAGGCATTTGGGAGAAGGGAGTGGCTCCACCATGACACCATGGCTGGGAAAAGGTGCAGGATGATGATGGAAAGGTAAAAACAGGAGCTTCAGATGGCTGGAAGGAGTTCATGAAAGCCCCTACTGAGGTGAGGAAGCAAAACAGCTTTCCTTACACATGCCTTAGGAAGAGGGAATTAGGAGAAACGTATGCTCTGCAATGCCTCTCTCCCCTCTGGAGCTTCCCCATCAGGAAGGTGGCCTCATCTTTGATTCAGTGTAGTCAGGACCTGCTGTTCTAGCAGAGTATCAGGCAAAAGGGCAAGGCATGAAAGGTGCAGGCTGATAGTAACAAAGAGCCCCTTGCACAAAACCCACTGAAGTCTCTGGGAAGACACTTGGAGGCTCCTTTTTCTTTAGGTCACTCCTGTCATAAGAGCTTTCCTTGCTGTGTGGCAGAAGCAGAAGCAGCACCTCAGCCCATGCTGCTCCTGACATGGAGCCATCTGAACCTTGAGTGACTCACTCTGCTAATATGGTCACACACTTAGATGTCTCAGGGTCTGAGAAACTTCCCACAGCATATGGAGGAACATGACTAACGGTGGCCAAGGTCCTCCCCACGGTGAGAGGAATGTGTGCCACAGGGTGTATACCTCAGGATGTTTTTGGATGATGTTACCAGCTTAGTTCTGTCTTGCAGGTGACCTTTACCCACATCATCAAAGGTCATGTTGCTCCCAAGGAGCAAATTCATCAACCTTATCCTTCATTTGAGAGCTTCAGTTTATCTCCTGCATGGCAAGCCATTTAGCACCTGGGAGATGAAGCTCAAGACAACGTCTTGGGAAGTCTACATGAGGAAAAAGAGACATGTATTATCTCTTACCAGGAGGAAGCAAGGTCAGGTTTGATGTGCTCAAGTACTCTGGGTTGCAGAGGAGATGCGATGCAAGGCTCTGTATCTACTGGTGTTTCCTAAGACCTGACTTCATATCAAAGATTACATTTCTACACTCTTTCAGGGGGAAGAAACAAAAATTCAGACACTCAGCCAGGAGCAGGTATGCCTTATAGCTCAGAGTTGCTGCTGTGAAAGAACATGGAGTTAGAGCTCACGTTGTCATCACTAGTGGCTGTGTACTATCAACAAAAGGAGGTGATGCCATGGTTTCATGCTCTTCAATACATTTCTCCAGCAGTGTCACCTTTTCTCTGTACAGCTTACTTGAGCTGCTTCAACTGAAACCATAAATGATGTATTCCCTTTTTTTTTTCCATTGGATAGTGAGTGAATAGCCATTTCTGCCCTTATCTCCTCTTTGAGATAAAATGCCCCCAAATGCCATCATTGAAGTTCAGAGGTCATTGGTGACTTTAAAATCCTCTCCAATTGCCTTGGATCAAAACCAAATGAAATAAAAATCAATGTGAGAGTCAAGGGGCCAAGACACCACAATGATGTGTCCAATGTGAGCAGCTTGCTGGTTTGAGAGTGTTTCTGGCAGACATCTGCTTGTTTGAATTTAAGGATGTGACGCTTTTAAAAGTCAGAGAAAAAAACACACACTCAACCACAGTCTTCAGATATTTCACTTGATAACAGGATTCTCTTTTTTGTGCCCATTTTCTTGCAGCCTCAAGAATGTCCTGTTTTGCAATCATGCTGTCAGCAGGTGTTCGTGGCACTAAAATACCACAATGTGTAATTCTCTAATCTAAAAAAAATAAAAAATATATATATATATATATCTTTCAAAGCCTCAAAACATTTTCTCTTCACTTGGGTCCATGAATGAGCAACAGAATAGACTGTGTTATTAAAACTCAATAGCCACTCATTTATTTACATGGTTAATGATTGGGCCTTTTCAGCTAAAAAGATACATTTTTTTTTTTTTTTTGCTACTCCTGTTTCAACCCTGTGGTCTCAGACTTGTCCTGTGTAACAAAGAAATCAGTCCTTTTATGGATGGTGTTAACCGAGCCACCAGTGACCGAATCACATTTTAAAGCTAAATTCCCCTTTTATTCTCAAAGGTGGTCAGGATCAAAGCACCAAGGGGCTGAGGCTGGAGAGAGAAACTTGAACTCCTGATGTATCTTTCCTGTGAACAAATAAAGACATTATAGATTCCCTCACTGCTAATGTGACCCCTTTAATCAGCAGCATGTCCACAGTTAAGAAGATGATATTGTGGTAGTCCATAAAAATCCCTCCAGTGGCTGGACCATCATAAAGCAAATATATTATTGTTCTTGGACCAAAGACTGTATGACATTAAAAGGTGAGGAGGGGCCTCAAAAGGTTGGCAGAGACAGGCAGGCAGCAGTGGGAAAAGGCTTTGTGTTGCCTAATGACACACCCAGCTGTGGCCAGCTGTTACTGGGGTTGTGTGCGTCGCACTGGGAGACATTTGCAAGGGGACTGTGGAGAAGGCTTGTGGATGTGTAACAAGAGTCTTTCCTCTGCAGGAGAGACAGCCCTGGGGAAGAGATGAAGGTGTATTAGTAGAAGTTGTTTACCCTCTTACTTGGCACTTGCCTAGGAAAAACATTCTTTCTGGATTTTTTTAAAAATATGTATATGAATAAGGCATTCATAAACTAATGAAAGGCACATTTTCATCAATTATAATGGACTCCATTAAATTCTGGACATTTACCACATCACAATGTTTATCTGCAAGGTAATATTTCCCTGTGCTTAATAAAAGATAACAGCAGGAGTACCACAGCAAATTTAAGCCACTTCTAGCACTCAGTGTCAGGATTTTAATGGCACCCACATTATCTTGGCTTCTTTTTATAGCTTCATATTGCTTTATGTGACAATATTTAGTTTTTATGTCATGCTATTTGCACATAAATCTCAGCATGTCACAAAGCAGGGTAGTATCCTATGCCCATTTCTGAGAACAGAAAAAACACTAACTGAGGTGGTTTGGTTGTAGCTACAGCAGCACTGTTAGGAGTAAACCTTGATCTTCTTAAATCCCACCCTGGCAGTCCACTGCATCTCCACTGGGAAGCTTTAACCATATGTAGACCAGCTCATATGGGCTGTGAATCAAAGGCTTGCACCAAACTGGGATGAAGGCAGTGGGCATCTCCCCGTTGGCTTCTTGTGGTGCTGTCAGCTCTTCTCTGACAGAACCAAGCACTCAGAAGTGGCAACTGCAAGTGAAAATATTCAGCTTGGTAAATAAAACAAATAGCATGAGGCTGCCTGTGTTTTCCTTCCATTTTGATCACTGGCCATAGCCTGTTGGCTCTTTCTAGTGTGATTTTCTGTAAGTCCTGTTTGGCATGGAGAAGGGAAGAGCTGACGTCCCCTGTGTTGAATTTGCCTATTTATCGTCTTCTGGTCTCAAATTTGCTTTGAATGCAGCTTGGGTTTGGTCTTCTTCTGAAGGTGTGTAGGACTCACTGGATCCTGTGCTGGTGTTTGGCTGTACCAACAGCAGCAACTCAGAAGTCACAGAGATGTGAGGGCAATACTGTAACTCCCTGTAAGGGTAGCTGTGGCATTGGGTCACCCATAACTAGCTATTTGTTTTGTGTGGAAAGGCGACTTCTTGTTTAAAATGATCCCAATCCCCAACCCTGTATTTCTGGGGAGGTTCTAAAAGCCCAAGAGCAGAGGCTTAATCCTGAAGCCATACTTCTGGTCTCCAAGTCGGAAGCCTGTGGTGTTCCCGAATTGCTTTGCCATGTAGTAGATATCCATACTGGCTAGACTTACTGCAGATTTTAAGGGGCCACCCTTTGGTCCAGCCGTGCAATGCTGGCTGTTGAAGGGCCACCACATCCCTTCAAATCCTCCGGCATGTCCTTTGCCATCACGTGCCAGACCATTTCACAGGGAGGTGGGTTTTTTTCAGGAAAAACAAGGGAACTGGTGTCTAGCAGCTCCAGAATATCTGCGATCCATGCTGTCAAACTCCCTTTACCTTCAGCATTGGGACTCTCCCAGTGTGGAGGTGCCTTTGATTTGCAATGACAGAGGATATGACGGATGAGCCTCCCCGGCCTCCATCCTCCTTGGAAACAAGCTGTAAAACTAAATGGATTGTATTCCAGTGAAATCAGCTGATGAATGAGTCAATCAGGCGGGTTCAGAAATCTTCCTGCTGCTTCCAGGGTGAAGGCTTACTCAAAAACGACTCCCTGATAATTGAGCAGCCATCCCTCCATGCGGCCACAGAGCTACTGCCACCATGATGTTTCCCATTAAGGCAGCATGTGGTCATACAGCTCTTAATAGACTAGAGGAGCAGAGGAGGGAAGTGGGCAATAACATCCTTCCTCCACAGCTTTGTCTGCGCTATAGACCCATCACCTGGACAAGGAAAGATCTTTCTGCTTCTAGACCTGGATGTTCTTCAAGGGGAAGATCAAGGGACTAAGATTAGACCTGGGGAGTGGAGATAAAAAAAAAGATGAATGCGTGTCTCAGCACCAAGCCAAGCACCATTCCCCAATTTCATTATACCTCGAGGACCTGGCTGCTCCCTACAGATTTATGATTTTGTGGAGCTTTCGAAAAACACTGGGGAAAGGCTTTGAATCCTCTGGCTGAAACTTCCCTGTCCATGCTGGCCTGACCTATGGGGGACAGTTGGTTTTCTGGAAGAGGGGTCAAGTCACAGGATGAGAATGTTTTGGCCAAAGGGTCTAGCAAGTTGAAGAAGTGTTTCCTGAGCACAGGCACTCAGCCATTATTACCTTTTCAACAAATAGTGTGAGAAATATGCCAGAGGATGTTCACATGAGCATTTGTGTGTGAGAAGAAAGCAATTTTACCTGCATGGTGACTCACGCACTAAACCCACCCTTTGGTGACACAACGAGATGCAATTTTCATCCCTGCATTTAACTCACAGTATTTCACACGTATTTGGTAATGATAGAGTTGACCTTATAAACAAATGGGGGAACACAGATGTTGAAATGGTTCAACTTCACAAGTCAGACCTGTTTCTCTCCACATTTCTCCTACATTGCTTAGTTTGTGCAAAGCTTCTTCCCCTGTCTCATGGATGGTGGATGGAGCCGGGGAAGTGCATCTGAAAGTTTCTGTCTGTAGATACAGGCCTGATACACTCCAGAAGGAAAAAGAAGAGCAATCAGCTACATGAAAACCAAGCCAATTAAATGTCTGAGTAGTGTTTCGAAAGTGAACATGGGCGGCATCAGAAATTTTCCATCAGCTGTAATAACGCCAATTACTTTGCCAATTGCTGATTCCACCGTGATTTGTTTAGTGCAGTCGTGCTTCAGCCTCTTGCCTAGGCTGGTAGGCTCTGTTTATGCTGACTGTTCATTTGCAGAGCTTCTCTCTCTTTTTTTTCTCGTGCTTTCTCTTTTCTGCAGGCCCATCTCAGGGCCCAGAGTAACCCTTCTCCCCCTGTGCTCATTTCCAGCCGAGGCAGGGTACCATCAAGGGCCAATGAGTTTCCTGGGGGCAAGAGATTTTCCTTCTGTTCCCACCTACTTTGTGAATGCAAAGGTGTTCCCTGTCTTCCCTGTCTTTGGCTGAGTTTAAAAAA
Source organism: Dromas ardeola (assembly GCA_013398915.1). Classification (NCBI taxonomy): domain Eukaryota; kingdom Metazoa; phylum Chordata; class Aves; order Charadriiformes; family Dromadidae; genus Dromas; species Dromas ardeola. The sequence continues at coordinate 282,218 of VYZM01004448.1, read as the reverse complement.
CAAAGAATCCTCGCAAGAAGCCAGACAGCTTGTCAATGAGCGGGAAGTTGGAATCTGCTGGGGGTGGTGGCTCTGAAGCTGATTCTTTTTGTCTCAGGGAGAGAAAGAGGGACCTTGTGTTTCTCCACATGGCAAAGGCATGGAAGGACACACGCACACTCAAAGTGAGTTTCCCTGGAAAGTCAGTGGGAGCTTTTCTTTACTGTGTACATTTAAGTCCGTGGAAATTAGTGGGTGTCTCCACAGCCACTTTGCACAAGAGCTGTGATTTCTCTCCTGCTAACTGGGGAAGAGCGCTAATCATGGGCGTTTAAAGAGTGCATCTGCCTGACTAACAACTTGAATGTAAACCCCTGTGATATCTTCCAGAGATTTTAAAAGCTGGTTGAATTCCCTTCCCTCGCCACTCAGGTCCAGGTTGGAGAGGGTTGGATGATATTATCCCATCTTTCCTTCTACTTGAGACACCAAGGGGTGGCTTCATCTCCAAGGTGCATATCATATTCCACTCCAGTTTTCATCCTCCCTTAGCAACCACCCCCATCTTTAGCTCCTCAGTGATGGTGCAGTTTGGATGTACCAGCCTTGCTTCCAGCTGCCTCATGTGGTTTTGGTGGCCTGCACTCAGCTTTACCTCCTGGCTTGTCTTCACAGCTGGCTCCTGGGTGCAGGTGCCCGGAGAACACCAGAAGCAGGCAGCAAAAGCAAAGCCATAATAACACCATCCTGGCTGACCAAGGACTCTGAGTAGTTAAGCACTGACAAACAGCATATAGTCCATGCAGGTATTTCTTGTGCACTTGGTTTACCCTGGTCTTTTGGTCCCACACAGCTGGTGTGATAACATGAGCACATACTCACTGGGGTGCGGCAGGACTTGTTTCTAGCCATCCCTGGGGTGGGCAAAGGAGCCCCCAGAAACGCGATCTGCCACATGCAGTATCAGCTGGAGATGAGGCTATCAGCTCTCTATTCATACCCTGCTATCGGTTTCAGCTCTGCAGCTGACAAAATAGATGTGACACACTTTGCTGCTTACAGCCTTCCTCATCACCAGGAATTGTAAAAGATCCTCTGGGTGTGTTTTCAGCCCTCACAGTTCGTACAGGCCACAAATAGACACAAAGCAGACAAGATGTTGGCTCACATTAGAGAAATATGGCAAAGGAAATTTGCAGGAGAACCATTTAGTAACCCTAAATTGGGAAAATTAAAGCTGAGGTAGGTTTCAGGAGAGGAGCATACCAGGATGTGGTTCCTTTTTCCAGCAGTGTCACTGGTAATGGACCTTATTCCCCTTGGCCTGGCAGTTTATATAGCCCTCCAAAATGCTACAGAATGTGAGTGGCTCTGAAATCTCCCCTTACACAGTCCAGTAGTAATATTTTACATCCACTTTGTATTCACTGCAGCACAGCTGCCATGGACACCAGCTGCAAGCCTTGTTTTCTTTGCGGGAAACCAAGACACAATAAAAAATAATTTTTCCAAGTCACAAACCTATTTTGCAGTCAAGTTAAAAATAGATGAGAACATCTCATACCTCCTGTCTTACCTGCAGGACAGTTCTCACATTCAAAGATGTTTTACGCGTGAGCATTTGTGGAACAGCTAGTAATTCAGCAGTCACTAAGTCCATATCATATTTAGTTAACCCTGAACTAAAACAAACATCTTTAATGTTTTGAGCATACACAAACATTTTCCTTTTCAGAAGGCGAGTAAATCAAGTTCAGCTAAGATTGGTATCAATGTCACTAGCCTTTTCCATTATCCTCCCTATCCTTTATATACTTACTGAGTACTATTGAGGGTTCATGACATACTAATTGTGTGTGTGTTGCAATATAATAGCTTATCTGAAGATTTAAAATGGCAAAGGGATTATAAAGCTAGAGGCGGCTCTGTTGGTATGGCCAGCTTGGTGTTTATTTTTGGGAAGGACCCGTTATCTCAACACATTGGAGTGCTGCCCTCAGAGCCCTGACACTTCATGCCCTGCATCTAAGGTCAAAGGCAGGCAGGTCTCTCTCTGGGTGTTTAATCCAACTTTTTTGTAGGGTCATCTGCTAGGTAATAGCAGTATTCAGAAATAAAGTCAAATTTGACATAGGCCTCACTAGGGAGACTTCACTGTTGGGTTACTGAGTCAAATCCAGTGGGTTTCCATCTAGACACATTTTCTATCACAGCACAGGGGAAGCCAAACAGTGGTATTTAATACAAGTCTCATGGTGAGTACTGCAGACTTTGATTATGTTAAATTCTAGGAGACTTTGGAGATATTTCTTCTTTGGTCCAAAAGAGCAGAATATAGTTTTGCATAAAAAGAATGGGAGAATACCAGCTGTGGGAAACAGCACAAGGTAGAGAACAGGCCATGAGAAGATGTGCTGTCTAACTCCAGCTACGGTCTTGAAGACAATTCTACATGTGTATATCCCCATCCATAAAATGGGAACATTAGTAATTCTCTATCTTTCAGACAGTTAAGAAGCTAATTAATTACTGTTTCTGAAGCTAATTGCGATTCCCAGATGAGTACTGTTTGGAACTTTCTGATTCTCTTATTATTATTATTTCCATTGAGATTTGGTTCCATGTAATTAGTTTGCTGTATCAGCAAACAGATACGTTCTCTCAAACTATTTGGAGTCATTCTTCATGGGACTGGCCCGTGCAGAGCTGTGTGGCATGAGGAAGCACTGGCAATCAGGGCTGAGACAGCTCTTCTACCTCACCCCAAACTTGCATCCCTCTCCTTGTATGGCTGTGTTCTTCAGAAAGTCATGTTTCTGCAGGTGAACAGAAACAGTTTAAGGAAACCAGCGCTATTACAAGTTTATGCACCATTATAAATTATTACAGTAAATCATATTTGTGTATGTGCAGTGGAATAAATCCCAGAGGTGGATCATGTCCAATCCAGGGAGGGAAAAGGTTTTCCAATAGCATTTTATTGTCTCTAGTTTTGGCCATCAGCTTCTGTTGGGTTTAACATTAAATAAATTCTCATGCAATGTGTACCAGTCGCACATTGTTTTAGTTTATACTCACAAGTGCTGTTGAACTCAGCAATTCTGAGTTAGCTCAGTATTTTTTAAAAAAGTCAATAAAAGTTGCATTTGTCTTTACTGAAGATTCACTTGTCAAACACCTCTCCCACTTAAAGGTAGCATAACAGTAGTAGAACAAAAAGACCTACTAAAATGGTGTTAGTTGTTTTTTTTTTTTTAAATAACCCTTTAAGATTATGTGAGAGCTATAGGAAGCATATTGTTTTGTTTATGAAAGTGGAAGTCTGTCCATTCGTTATTTCCTGAGTCTGGCTTGGTGTGTTTTGCTTTTCCTTTCACAAATAAGCAATAATTGACATTGAGACATTCAAAAGAGTGAGTTTTAAGGATCTTGAAACACCAGCAGTTTTGCCAGAGGTTTCATCTGAGAGGAGCTAAGTCAGTATGAGCTGTAAACTTGGAGAAGTAGATAAAAATAATCAAGTCAATGTGTCAAAAAAGGCTATGCAACGTAGACTGGAGTTGTGCTTGTTTACCTTTCTTGTGCATAAAATCTCAGAGGAGATGGGCTTGGTGCTGGGAAAATGGTTTTAAGCCAGCTGAGGTAATCTGCAGTGGTCACATCTCTGTTACAATGGGAATATAGAGGTGCAGTCATTTCTATTCACTTATCAAATCAGTGAAACACTCGCTCCAATACCTGTGTCCAATATAATAAATTCTAATGTTGTGATTCTTTGTGTTCCTGTAATCTGGAAACAGTCCTTCAAAATCCATATTTGCCAAGACAAATATTTTGCCCTAAAGGTAACTGGGAGATTCATTTTATACATCCCTGAATCAATAGGAAGCTATACTCCATTTTTTAGGACATGTTCATGGCCTCTGAGCTACCTGAATGTCTTCAAAGATCTGCCACTATGTCTCTGAAAGACTGAAATGAGCATTGTCTTTGGCGTCCCCTTCACTAGGAAATCTGTGGTTAGAGGGAAGGAGTTAATATAATAAATAGTTATTTAATCCTCTCCATGTCCAGCTTGAACTTACAAATAATAGAAGCACAGCCAGGGTGCTTTTGCTTGCTAAGTGTTTCACTGGCTTTCCCCATATTAGCTAATATACCACTGGAAAGAACTGAAATTTTAGACCTGCATTTGCAGGATTCCCCAGCGTTGCTATCAGCAACCTCCCAAACCGATCCATTCAGTTGGTCCTTTGATGTGCAATTAAACCCAGGAAAAAATAGCTTTGTGTAATGTATAAATAGAAAAGAGGAGAGATAAAGGCGGTGTTGAAGTCGCTTGCTGACAGCTTGGCATCCAAACGTTAAAGGTGCATGCCGCAACCTCTGCTTTAGAATGAGTCCTGAAAAACGTCTGCTCCTTCCCAAATTCCAGCCCCCTGAAAATTAGCACTTTATTTACCTTGCAGCTATGCTTGTTCAGTTGGAAAGAAAAAAAAAAAAAATGGTCTATGAGGCCAACTTGATTTGTCTTACCAGCAAAATTGAACTTTTTGTTAGAAGAAAATGATGGCTGCTCTCTAAGACAGTGCTTTTATTAGATTGTTTTTCTCTTTATCTCTATAAAAATAGCATTCTTGCAGGGAGCCATTAGATTTACCCATTCTTACTGATGAATAGCTGGTGTGTGAAATATAGACCTCTTGCATGTTGCAAAAGGTCAGAGTATGTGGCATGTTCTTTGAGCATCAGGGATGAGGCAGCCAGGCACATTTTGATTAACCTGACAAAAGGGTGAGATAATCCAAGTGGAAGTTACAGTATTTGAATGAACTTCATCTGCTAATGTCTGCCATATCTGAAGGCCTGAGTGATCTCCTGCCAGTTTTAAATTTACGTAACTCCATGGTCAAAGTGGAGCTATCATGCTTTACATCAGTAGGAAATTCAATTTCACCTTCTGGAAGAACCAAAAATAGCTGGTGCCAAAGGATGAGGAAAGCCATTCAAATTCAGGACTATGAAAAAATATATGGAGGAGAAAACAGGATGACAAAGGGTGCAATTGTCACCCTACCATTACCCATCTTAAGAAGGTGGGCATCTAGTCCCAGCCGGACTTCTATGCTCCTTCTACAGCCAAAACAGAGCGCTGGGCATCGGACAGAGTCATACACACTAGGCATCCTAACCACCGTTACTGCTATCGTCTGTGTACTATCTGAATACTTTTTGCTCAAAGGTTGAATCAAGTCAATGTAAAGCTGAATGGGGCCTCTTGGCTTGTCACATCCAGCTCACAGTGAGTGCATCCCCTGTATCCTGTAATCTATTAAGTTCCATCTTAACCTTGATATGGTTTGTTGTCCCAAATCTTTCTTCCAGTCTATACCATAAATTTATTCATACTCTCTTCTCTCACACTCACAGTGTGCAAAGGAGTTTAAGCAGCTTGATTACCTCCTTTTTATTAAATATCTGTTATATCAGTAAACAGCAAATTCATCTTCTTTGTCTTGTTGGATTCACACAAGCGAGGAGAGGTTTTCCTCTCTTTTGAGGAGCCCAGCGGCCAGCTGCTGTGTGACTTCCAGATGGTTGCTCCTCATCCTGCTGAATTGCTAAAGGATGCTTGGAAACTCAAAGCATCCTCCTTGATACTGTAAAAACAAAATTGGAGAAAAGTGCATTCTGAAAGGCCAGCTCTTCTTTTTTGCCAATTTGCGATGATTTTGTAAGATGACTTTGCCACGCAGGGTTTTGTGGCTGCCACAGGAAAATGCTTCACAAAGTCTGCTTGCTTAGTTTTGTGGCTTATCAGATGTAGATAAAAGTAGGTGTCATATTCATAACAATAATCTGAGAACAGGAGGACAGTATCAATGGTGATAGAGAATGGAGAGAGTCAGGGCTTGGGGCTGAACTCATTTCTAGATACATATGCAAAGCAGTAATAAATGAGCTACGGTTTATTATGGGGACAGCGTCAGGTCTTCCAGCTGCTCTATTAGGACTTCAGGCCAGGATATTTAATTATGTCCTGGCCTCCTCCTTTAAGCAGATTATCACAGTGACACACTGACTGCTGTGCCCTGTCAGCGCCCTTGGGCTTCGCTCCTTCTCCTTTGCTCACAGTGGCCCTGCTGACCATGGAGGGAGGAGGCCATTGCTGAGAGGAGGGATTGCTGACAGCAGGTGGGTCCCTGGGTTTTGTGTTACATGAAAAAAACCCCACCACCTGTGTTTATGAGAATGGTTTGGATTTTATTATTATTATTAAGTGCACCTGGGAGCTTATAAATAGGGAGTATTTCAATAATGAAAACCATGGCAAGCACAGAGAAGGACAATTTTGGTAGTGGGACTCCTTTCTTTTTATTAATTCCTCCCATCTGTGCACTGCAGGGAGCAGAGATGTGGTGGGGGTCATCCCCCTCCTCTTCATCCCTGCTCTACCATGCTTGGTACTGGCTGCGAATACAGCCATGCCAGGGGGAAACATCCGTGCCCCCTTCCAGGACTTCTCTTCAAACACTCACCAGAGACAACAAATCCAGAAGCTGAAAGCTCTGGTTCATCCTGTCAGGATTATGGCCGTTGTGGTTCTGCCTTCCCAGGTTGTCTTTGCTGGATGAAGCTCTTTGAGAAAAAAACTCCTTTTGCTAGAGTAAAGCCCTTGGTCTGTGCTGCTGGAGGTGAGCCATCTCACCAGGGCCCCCTTTCCAGAGTGTTTATTTTGTCCCACCACAGGCTCACCAATTCCTCTGTGCAGTGACTTTCACTTTCTTCTATTTTTTTAGAGGGATCGTAGTCCTTACGAGGCTTTGAAGTGCCAGGTAAGCATTGGGGTCACCTCTGATAATACAACTATTACAAGGACAAAAGCAGTGAGCGCAGAAGAAAGGCATGGGTATGTGGTTTTCTGGTGAGGACTGGTGATTATTAATTAGTTTTTTGTATTTCTAACAGAAAATTTATGAGGAAAGAAAAAGTACACTATTGCCCAAATAAATGGTTCATGCATTGGACTAAATTCACCCAATGATTTTGGCTCATGGATATAGGAACGCTGGAAAAAACATGAAGTTCTGCTGCTCTCCAAGGAAGTGTTTTAAATTGTCTTTTCGAAAGGCATACTTTATGTAGAGAAAGATGGAGAGAAGAGGAAGGATAAAAGAGAGGAATCGTAAATGAGGCTATAAAAAGAATTGGACTTTTTTTTTTCATCCAGAATATTAGAAAACACACTTCCTGAGCTATTTTATGTAGATTTTTTCCCCAAAAAGAGTATTGTTCCTTCAGGTCTTTTCCTAGATTCTGTCACTAGCTCCAGTCCTGAACTGACATGTGACCTGCAGCAAGTGATAACTTCTGTGTGACTTGGTTCACTCTTCTGCGAACCTGGCGGTTTTAATGGGCTTCGTTCATTAAACTTGCCCAGCTACTTTCCAAGCTCGAGGTGAGAGTGGCACTATGTACATGCAAAGTCTGGAGAGAAACTGTCAGTCCTGTCTGCTTTAATGAGGCTTTTCTGCTAGAGAGGACATCAGCATGTATCCCATCCACTACTGTCATATATACGCAGCTTGCCATATAATGCTGCAAAATATTCCTAGAGGTGCATTCCTTCAGTAAGTTTTATGTCATCTCTCTTCTGATGATAGCAAAATCGTGTGTCCGTAATGCAAGTTTATGGTAAAATAGATCAAGAATTTTTGGAAAATATAAGACAATTACTTTGCATCAGTGATAGACCCCTAATTTATGCTGCTGCTTATTATACAGTGCTTCAGCCAGGCAAGCAACAAAGTCATTGCCCCCGTAAACAGAGCAACGTGAGATGGGTTATTCGGGTATGAAATAGGTACTGTAGTCTACCACTTTAATGGAAAGCAGCAATCATACATCACAGTATGACATAATTTTTCATCATCTTCTGCCAGCTGAGCTGTGATTAAGGTGTTAGCAAGTTTGTCAATTGTCAGATCATAAAACCGATCAACAGAGTTGCACTAAAATGTGCAAACCTTTGAAAACAAGCCAGGCTTTCAGGTTGATCCAGCACTGAAATATTGGCCTTCAGGTTTCAGTTCCCTCAGCCAAAGGGAGGTGATGTGCAAGCAACACCCTCATGCCCCACATGTCCTTACTGTGTGCACTGTATCCTTGCTGTGTCCGCATTAACATCAACGTGTCCTGTGGGTTCCTCTTTTTCCAGCCTTATTTCAACTGAGCCCTGTGATGGCATCTTATCTCAGCGTGACATGGAGATACACTTAGGTTGTTCAGGTTTATTAGTTGTTTCTTAGTGTTCTTACTTTAGCACAAAATGTGAGCAACCTGGTCTGGTGGAAGGTGTCCTTGACCATGGCAATGTGGCTGGAATTAGATAATCTTTAAGGAGCCTTCCCTCTGACCATTCTATGATTCTATATAATGACAACGGTTATGTGTAATGGGATTAGGTAACTAACCACTAACAAAACAATGGTTACTTGAACTAACAAGCGTAATGAAAAAACAAGCGAGCTGAGGACCATGACCTAGAATGGGAGAGGAGTGAATAGCAGATGCTTTTGCAGCAGCTTTTCTCTGCTGCTTGTAATGAAAGAACACTTAGTCATTTGGAGAGTAAGCCTAGACCTGCTCTGGTCAAGGGACCCTCAAGGTGTTTGATTTACAACCAGCCAAAAATGCTGCAAAACTTTGACAGTGTATTTACAGCTTGCTTTTCCCCTGTCTGCTTGCTGGCATGTATGGAATTACAAGAGAAGGGTTTGCGTTGTTACTGTGGTTTTACTCATTTGCAGTTGTTCCATGCACCGTTTTTTTAATATTTTATGGATCCCTAAAGATCCATAGGCCACCCCTTGAGAAACAACAGCCTGGAAAGACAAGGTGGAAAATTTGTTCTTCATCTATCATTGGACTTCCTTGATCCTACAGGAAAACCAGTAGGAGGAAAATTGTGGACTTTGGTTTCATTGCAAAAAGAGCTGTCTTATTGCAAAAACAAAGGTTTTTCTTTGAACAAAATTAGACAAGTCTGAAGTTGTGGAGTGAGCACACCATGTTCACAAGGGAGAGCGTCGCATGCTGCAAATGCACCCAGGTCCCTTCAAGGTAAAGACCATATAGCCAACAGGTTCAGGGCAACCTTTCCAACCAATGCAGTTGTACAGACTGGCCCATGGTGACACTGCACCTCGGTTGCTGTGTTCAGGTTAGGGCCCTTCACTACAAGAAAGACACTGAGATTCTGGACCATTTAGAAAAGGACAACAAAGCTGGTGAGGGGTCTGGAGTGGTGGAGTCAACATCCCTGGAGGTATTTAAAAGATAGGTAGACGGGTGCTGAGGGACATGGTTTAGTGGTGGTTTTGTCAGTGTTAGGTTAATGGTTGGACTGGATGATCTTAAAGGTCCATTCCAACCTAGATGATTCTATGATTGTATGATCATTCTTCAGTCTCCATGGGGAATGGCAGGCAGTAAGGTGCAAGGATGCAGCATTAGCAAGGTGGCCCTTTCCCTGCCTTTTTCTTTGCTCCAGAAGAATTAATTCATTGAATGTAATAATTGTGTTGGTAAAACTGTCCTTCTTGGTGCCATGCACCCATTCCTCCTGGCAAAGCTTGCTTCTCTGAACCTTGTGGCTACTTGTGTAGCCTTGTGATAACACAGCCTTGTGTTGTGTTACCCCTGCACCTCCCATGGAGAAGTCAGCCTTTGAATCACTTAAACAAGGTGTTTTCAGTGAGGCTGGGTTTCACACTGGCCACACAGCTGAGGAATGCAGGTATTTGGGACTTCTCTGGAAAGACCCTGCTGAAAGATCTCCAGGGTGTACTGTAGTAACCATAAGCCTACCACCCCCAGGGTTTGGAAGAGAGCAAATTCCTTCCAGGATTATAGGATTAAGAAGCTGAAAAGTGATTCAAATTCTTCATTAAACAGGAAAAAAAAAAAAGAGACATGAGGGGAAGCTCTTCAATGCATGCATCACTCAACGTGTTTTCCTTGTAATTAAAGGAAGTTATTGAAAAATATTTGAGGGGATTAAATGCTCAGAGTATATGTGCCGATCAAATAACACAAGAGTTTGCATTCTTCTGAGTAATCAATGGAATGACTTGAATGGGGAGGTTCAAAAGAGCACAGTTATTGTTAAAGTGCCATTGTAGTAGTATTCACCATACTGTACGGCAGATGGACAGGCCCAAGGGTTTCCCAGCAGGGAAACTTTGCTACAGCTGAAAAACCAAGGGTCTGGAGTTCATATGTGGGTATTTCCACATCAATTGTTAAAATTTCAGGCTGACTTTTCTTCCCTTTCTGCCCCTCAACCTGCATGCAGAAAGACATGCTCCTAATTTCCTGAGGAAGTCTTCTTGGGACTGAAATTGTGTTTCTCTTTCTTCTATGCAAGCAAAATAGGAAAGAAAAAAGCTGTGGCCAAGAAAGGTGTTTAAGAACAGAGCCCAGGACATACGAAATGGGAAGGAGTCCTACTGTAAACAGGGAATTGTTCTTACCATTATTCTTTCCTCTGTCATCTGACAACTTAATTGTAAGTGGTCATTATTTAGCCATTAATTAAGAGGTCATTATGTCCTAGACACCCAGTGTCTAGAATAGCCAATGTGTCCTGCAGTTTGTAACACAGCACCATGACCACCTCAGAGCTCTGTGAGTGTTTGCCCATGCATGTGATAGAAACGTTGCTCTATCCAGAGTTCTTTGCTTTATTTTTTGGTTTTCCTTTGAGTGTTTCAGTGCTGACAGTGGGCACAAGCAGCATGGTCTAGTGGAGAAACAAATCCATATGGTGTTTGAAGACCATAAGGCTATGGGATTTTTTGCCATTTTGCACCAAATTGCTGGGAATCAATTTTCCCTGCATTACCAACATGCTGTTTTCAGTGGTCCTGGCGGAGGAAAGTTCCTGACTTTAGACAAAACTTAGCTCCAAGGTTGCACCTCCATCTTTGCTCCTGCTCTGCCATACAGCCTGCAGGCAAGACACCTTAGCTTGTTAGTTCGCTTTGCATTTTACAAGTGAGGAGATTAATGACATCCCCCTCAATTCCTGGGTTTAATTAATGGTTGAAAAGTGTTTTGAGATCTTC
>VYZM01004448.1:167237-271060 GCA_013398915.1 Dromas ardeola | reverse complement strand
AGTGTGGGTAGGCCTAGAGTCTTCTAAAGTAGGTGCAACAAATCACATCCTCACTGACTAAGAATATAGGGTCATAGTAGTACCAAAGGTATGACCAGCTGGGGAGTCAAGCAACAGCCTGGTAATGGTGCTTGTCACCTTTAGAGGATACTTTCTCTCTAGAGCTAGGTATGACAGATATCTTAACAGACCAAGCTCAAGGTGTTGCTGCATCCATCCTCCTTAAAGCAAGACTAACTCTACCTCAAACTATTCAACACATATTCATCTAATTTGCTTCTATGCATATCCAACTACGGTGAGTCCTTCAGGTGACCTGCACTGACATGTAACTATCCTTACTATTTACTTGGGCTTTTTTAATGTCTCATCTATATTTCCTTCACCCCAGTTTAATTACATTATTTCTTATGCTACACACAGTGAACAGTACCACATTAGTTCCTTTCTCTATGCTTTGGCCACTTATATTAAATCAGTCTGGAATTTGATCTAGCCAGGAAATGAATCAATTTCAGACATCCCATTATTCTCGTGCTTTTGCCTTGCCAGAAATGTCCAAATCAGGATGACTGTTTCCTAGCCAGTCACTTCAATCCATTTTAGGCACTTAAAAGTAAACTTTCTTACGGAGAGCCTTAGCACACTGAGTACCCTAATTGAAGTTAATGGATGCTCTGAGAGTAAGTCCTATTTATTTTGGCACCTCTCTGTACAAGTAAAAGTCTGATTATATGTATCTGCATAAGAAAGTGAAGATGGAAGGACTGTACTTTTTTCTTTTTTTTATATATTTTTCTTTTCTTTTAAGCTACCTCGACAAATCAACCATACATCTTCTCACTTCCTCCTTCTAAAAGCTAACCAGACAGCATGTGCCAGTATCAAAATTTCCCACTGATGCTTTGTTTATCATTCAGTCACCTCAAGCATGTAGTGGAAAGTTTGAACTGACCCTGGGGTATGGTATTTGTTAATAACCGAAAGCATGATTTGACCAAGTTGCCATTTAAAAAAATAACAGTCCAGTCTACTTTGCATGGTGCTACGCGGTATCAGTAGGTGCTGAAAGTTGGCAGAACTAACTACAAAATGAGCTTTGTAGTCCTGTGTCTGATGCCTTGGAGGTTAATGGAGTAGGTATTTTTCTAACCTTGCAATTGTGGTTAATAAAATAATGGATGAGGAATGGGTAAAAGAAGTTTTTATAAAAAAAAAAAAAAATTGTATTTTCTTTTGGCTCCACAGACGTGCTTAAGGAAACACAATCTCCTGATCATGCAAACAGCAGTTCCCTCGGCAAAATGGTTTGGGATCCCATTTTTTAACTCATGACTTGAGTTAAAAAATACACTTGCAAAAAAATAAGCTGTCAGAAAGTAAATATTTAACTTTTCCATTTGTTTTCTTCTTTGCAAGAAGTGTACATGACAAACCTAATTCATAGCTGCTAATGTTGTACTTAATGTCAACAGAGCTATAGTTGGAAAGGAAATTACCCGGACTGTCATGATTTCACATCCTTTCTCTAATTTCTTCTCCTGGACAGATTGCTTTTTCATGATGACAGACACTGAAACAGACTGACTTGCCAGGCAGCTCAGACTGTCATACAATAAAATGCAACTCATGGAGTTCCGTATACAAAGAAATTACCCATGGAAAGTACCCGCCGCAATGAGAAAAACAGAACAAAACCTATGACCAGAAGTTATAACCAGACAAATACAAGTTACAACAAAGGGCCAAACGTTTAATGGATTAAATCAAGTAAACTCCTGGAGATACACTGCCTTTGGACATGATAGGAGGTGTTTGCAGAATATGTGATTTAGTTAGACTTTACTGGAGTCGATGCAAGGAGTAACCAGGGTAATTTTATGGTCTATAATGTACAGGTGGTAAGGCTAGATGAAATCTACCTCACTGAATTTTGATCTATGACCAAGAGACACTGGTTTCAGTAACATCCCAACCTCAGTTCGGCCACCGCAAACTGGGGTCCTAATGGACATTGCCCTGCATCTTGGAAGTAATAGCACTACAGAAAATACACTGTGCAAATAAAATGACAGTTTTTCACTGTTCTTTTGCACTGGGATGAGGCAGTGATGAATTATGCCAGGCTGTAAAGTGTATGTGAAAGCCATTAGGAGAAGGCTGCTTTAACCAATGCGACTTACCCTGATAATAAGTGTTAGGCTTGGTAGTCAGTAGTAACAGGGTCAGCGCCTTAGAGAGCAACTCATTGTGGAGCGCCAAGGAGAGGGAAAGTGATTAACTTGAGTTTCCAAGGGAAAATGAGCAGTCCACAAGTTCAGTATGAGATTGTCTGTAGTCATGCTAAAAGTCTTTGTCTCTCTTTCCTTCAGCAGCAGGAGTAAACTCCATGGTTGGATATGTGTCTTCCTCATTGCTAAATCCACTTGCATTGGGAATTGCTGGAACGTAGAGCAAACACAGTGATCTGAGTAGGAGAGAGACCCAGGATGTTCTGAGATCTCGTGCTAAGGCTTGGCAAAAAACCTGGCTCCTGTAATTTCCTTTTCTCCCTGCAAAGAGGTTAACTCAGTAATTATTCTAAGTAACAAGATCTCTACATGCTTGGCAAAGGACCAGAGATTCATCCAAATTTGTGAGGTTACTTCCCTGATGCTCAGGCCAATTGGTGCACTCACGCTGCACAATGAGTTGCAGATGTAGTGATCTCATAAGCTACATTGTTAAAAAGTGCAGAAGTGTTTACCTTGAAGTTGAATGCAAATGCAAAAAGACGGGTTGCCTGAGCCTGCAATCTGAATATCCAAAAACAGAATCACACCAATCACCCTCCCAATTTAATCCTTTGCTTTGTTGCCTCATCTTTCCCATCTGTGAAATGGAAACAATTCCACTTAGCTTTGTCTTGCTTTGCCCTGAGGAACTGGAGTGAGCTAGACCTTTCAAAAGGACTTTGAAGATAGATTATTGTTTTTCATTACTGTGTGCAACCCTTCCCACCATGAAGCGATATTTGAGAATAAAGGTACGGTTCTACTTTGCCAAAAAAGTAATGCTAACCTTCCACCAAAAACATCTCACTGCTTTAATTGTTAGATGGAAATCAGCTGTGTTTGACAGAGCCATTTGTAAATTTTGCCAGTGCTATGTGGTTCTGCACCACCAGCCTGGACCTGGTGTTTTTATTTTTTTTTTCCCCTACTTTCTGTGGGGGATTGTGTGTTATGACTTTGACCTGGGACATTTCCTTTCTTCAGGAGGATTAAGCTCCAGTTGTTTTTCTGCTAGCAGTGAGTATCATTCGCAGCCTAAGAAATATGATTTCCTTCTTTTAAAATGGGTCAGACCCTTTTGGTTTTTTAACCACAAACAATGGAGTTCAGAGAAAAATCCGGAGGAATACGGACTTGGGAGCCTTTGTGGCTTCTGATGTGAAACAGGCCTGTCTAATGCATTCAGTTTCTTGTCAGTTGTGAAAGAAATGTCTAAAGTTTCATAATATCATATCAGCTGCACAAACAACTTGTCCTTTTAAAGTAGGTGCTTAAAATCTGCACTTGGTTTTAGTAAAGCTTAGTCTATTTTTATGCTTAAGCACGTTTTATTTTCTGGGGGTGGTAGAAAGAAGGTAAAGAATCAACTTAATTTCTCTTTTTTTTTTTGATAGGAGACAAGTAACTACATTTCATATGTCTGTGTCTCATTCAGAGCAATTAAGGATTTCACGTCATTTGATATTCGCTTTGAGAAGCCTAAGAATTGGTTATGAATTTCTACCCTTGTTAGGTTTAAACTCTATTTCATTTTAACCCCGGGGAATTAGTCTGGGTTAAAGTGCGTGCATGCATGAATTAAATCACAGCAACATTGCTGCATCTCTTTTTAACATAGAGATCTCAAAACTCTTAATCATGTGTTCATTTCTCAGACCTGCTCTGTAAGAGGGGTATGGTGGTTGTATCATTTCCAGAACTGCAAGATCCGCATGCAATAAACCATACCTTGTCCTTCCTTTTTCTGTAATGGCTGTGATCTTGAGAAGTCAAAGAGCAGGGGCTGCTACCTGCACATAGGTCTATGCAACATCCCATTTGATGTGCTTTGTTTATGGCTCAAGCAAAGACGCAACTGAGGCTGTGTCTGATAAAGGACAGTTTTAGCTGGTTGAGCAGTAGTAATTCCTGTTTAAATGCTTACGATCCCATTGATTTCATCTGGCACAGTTTCAGCAGGCTAGACGGGTGAATGTCTGTGGCTCAGAGTCATTGATGGCCTTAGGGCTTTCTCCAGTGAGGTGTGAGAAGTGGATTTGAGAGACAAAGAGCTTCAACGCTGGCTCTTCTGTGTGATCCAGCCAGCAGGACCTGTGTAAGAGGTGAAGGGCTGTTAGCACTTTGGCTGTGTTTGTAAAGGGGACAACTTTGTTCAGTTCTTCAAATAAAAGATTGAGATCTTCTTACCAGGTGAAGATCCCAAACTGTAGATCTCAACTAGGTCAATCCTGAGCAGTTCAGCCCTTCTTCAGGTATTTTTTTGTAATAGATTTGGATGCCATAGGCACTAGACAATACACAAAAAAGACCTAGGAGAGGATGAATGCCACTGTGGGGTTCAGATCTAAAATAAAAGTGCATCACGTTCTCATTTCTAGGACGTACCTTACTGGGCCAGCTAGACTCCCTCAGCAAAAGCTGCAGCCCATTACGTGCCAGAGCTGCCTATTACAATCTTGAGAGATGAACAGCATCACAGCTGTGGCAGGTCATCTCCTGCAGAAAGGATAACAAAATCTTTTGTGTATCTTAGACAGATGGAGGGGTGAGTAACAGAAGCATGGGGGGAAGCAGGTACTTTTCTAATTACCCAGGGAAGGCTGCTCACCTTCACAGACCAGCAGAGCTGGCTTAATATAGCAACAGCAGCTATTGCACCAGTTGAAGGAACAGCAAAGCTGCCATGGCAACGTCTTCTCCTCAGGGGATCCCAGACAGGATTCTGGCCAAGCCAGCCCAAATTTCTCCTGTGCTTTCCACTGCCGCACTGCCCCTCCAGCTGGCTACAAAAGACAAAATCCAGCCCATAAGCTGAAATAGAGTAAATATTAGTTAAACATTTACAGCTCTTAAGATCTTACAAGCAGTAGAAGCAGCTGTCAAGTTGGGAGATACCTCCTCCTGTGCGTGACGTAGTCCAGCCACAGTGTGTCAAGGATGTTAATGGTGAGACTGGCTGCAACCAGAGCCTCAGGGAGTGGATGAAGTGGTCAGATCCAAAGCCATCTGCCATCCAGGTCACTCGAAGACAAAAAGAAACATGGACCACCATAGACAGATGACTTCAGTACAGGTCTCTACCCGGTGAAGGTCATTTCTCCCATGTAGTTCATGAAAAACCATAGGAAAAAGGCTCAGCAACCTGCCTGAAGGAAGTTCAAAGAGTGCAGACAAAGGCTTTGGACTTTTTTTTTTCACCCCAAAGTGGTGATTAGCCTTTTTCTTTTTAACGGAGTCACCATGCAATGCTCAGTTTCGTGGGATCCCTGCTTTCTCTAAACAAGCTATGTCTGCTTTGCATTAATCATTAATTGCCTTGTCTGGAACATAGGCCTTCTGTGTAGACACTCACAGTAGAATATAGCAGAAAAAGAAGCCGTCTTTTCTCTTGTTTAATACTGCTTCGCAAGCAACTGAAGGTATTGATTGACACTTCCCATGTTTCCAGATATTCTCTGTGATGGGAAAAAAGCCATATTCCCCTAAAGTGGCAATTGTATTAGATATCAGCAAAATATCTCTTTAGTGAATTCAAAGCATCGTTCTTTTTTTTTTTTTTTTGAAGTGTCTCTTTCTATGTTACCATATAAAAATAGATAGCTGATATGTATTATGTATTTTTTCTCCTAATGTGATTGAGTTATCACGATGAAAATTTTCCTTTCCCCCACTGAATTCATGCAATAAAGTATATCACAGCTGCAGACACGTGAGGCAGTGGTGGGTGACCATACCTTTAGTGGTTATTTCTCATCTGTCCATAAGCATGAATAAATATGGTTGTCATGGATGTTGATGATAGACTTATTTCAATAGGTTAGATGTAATTAAGGATTATATAAACACGATTGATAAAATGAATGTGTCTGTATCGCCCTTGAAGTTTTAAATCCTGTTCTTAGTCAAATGGCAGTTATTTAGTTTGTGGCTAATTTTATAAAAGAGAGAAAAGAAAGATATGAGTATGTAATATGGGTCTGAATCTTGAACCTCCAAAACAAGGCCTCCAAAGGTCAGGCTGCTTTTTTAAAAACTTAGGAATAAGTTACTAATGACTCATTAGGATGCAGTGTAAAGCACCACTCATTCCTTGAATGAAATAAAATATATGCTCTAAAGATTTACTCGTGTAGATTTTAAAAGTTAATGAACAGAACTTGCAGAAATACTATTCATATTTTCCAAGGAAAAACAGCTTTAAGCCAAAGCAAAATTTGGAAATAATTATTTGGAAATGATTTTAAAAAATGGTTGGTTTAAGAAGCTGGAGTAGCAATTGGAAAAAAGCAGCTGACGGTAGTCCTGGAAGTTTCAGGAGCCTGTACGATTTCAAAAATGAAGCTTGTGCTATGTCAGCATTGATTTCTTTATTTACCTTCATAGATCACAACATTTGTTAAATGCTGTAGACAAATGACCACATACTTCAGATGTCTCATCTGAGTAATGGGTATAATGATACCTTTGTCCTTTGTGATGTACTTTGAGATTCTTCAGAAAATGTGATACATGCAGACTAGATATTGTTATAGCATATTTTGTGCGTGCGTGTGTGTGTGTGGCAATGGGGAATGGATGCCCACATTGCTGTAGAACCTAAAGGAAAGGAATAATTTAGCAGGAAAAAAAAACAAACCAATAACTAGGAAAAATAGATCAAGAATTCTGTGCAAAAAGTAACTGGATGTGATGGATGAAGGTTTAGCTCCTTTTCATAGTGACAGATAAGTAATGAGGTTGAACTGCTGTGATATTGTCTGGAAATAGAATAGATGACATTCTTAATAGGCTCAAATTGATTCTTAATAGTTCAGACCATCTGCTGAAACCGTGGAATAATAAAACTAGTACTTTTATTATGACCTTCATCTAAAGCACACTAAACACTCTGGGAAGGTATGTGGACATTTCTAAATCTATGTTTTGGTTGGACAGTTTGGAAAAAGTAATTTGCACAGGGTTTGACTGTCAGTCTTTGGCATAGTTGGTATGAAAGCAAACCCAATGAGGTTCTACCTCTGTCTTTCAGATGCTTTACAATTTCACCATCCATTTAAGCCAGTTCCTCAAAAGCTAAATGTGCTAAAGAATATATATGAAAAAAATGTAATAATAATAGTAGTAATAATAATAATAATAGTAGTAATAGTAGTAGTAGTAGTATTTGGAAGTGTGTGTGTGTGTGTGCGTGCACAGATACAACAACATCTTACACTGACTCTGATCACAGAGTCCTTAGGTCACCATATCATCCAGACTTGTACGTGGGGACCATTTATGACAGCATATTCTGCTCTGGACATGCATAGTGATAACAAGATGCATTAAAGTTGCTGAGTTCTTCCTTGAGGAGGAGTACTCAGTTTGAAGTAGGAAAAACAAAACACACGGTTGCAATAAATATGAGGTGAAGAGAGTACTGAAAGATAAAGATAACAGGAACGAAGACCAGGAGGGACGTTTATACTTAAGGATGTCTCCTGTTCATGTCCATTATGAAATAGTTTGAGGCTTAAAATTGGCAGGAACACTGTTGTTACTAGGTATATCTGGAAGCTGATAATAGAAACATGTTATCTGCATGATATGATCAACTCCATCTAGCATCTGTATATAGCTGTGGGCTTTCTTATATGGAGATATTTTCAAGAATATTCTTTCACTTTGGCTGTAGTAGATGGAACCCTATGGAAATAGAAACCTGTATTATCATTTCTGTTATTTGATTGTGCAGTTCAAGGTACAATAGGCTCCTTATCTATGATAAGGTAAATAATGACAATCAAATATGACAATACAAACACTTGGGTCGAAGGGCTATTTCTAACACATTTAGTATTCACACAGCCCTTTGCATTTTTGCTAGTGATTTGGGTAACCGCCCTCTTCCTCGCCCATTTCATCAAATGCAGAGATTCGTTTGAGATTTGGTGTGGCTACTGATGTAGAGGTAAAAATAAGTAAAGCCTATCAAAATTTATCTCAAATGATGATTGTAACTTGTTGACTATTGCAATACACACATATTGTAACGCCATGGAGCCCAAGTCAGAGACTGGAAACCTTTTCTTTTGGAGAAAGTGTAAAGACAATAAAAAGTTTATCCTTGGGTATTGGAAATGAGCACTGAAGACAAAATTTCTCCTATCCAACCCATGTCCCATTCCAGTTGAAAAGAAGCAAGGTGTGACTAAGGTGGCAGAGTGCTAATTGAAATCCAATGCTCAAAAGACATTGTTATAAATCAGGAGAGAGGAGATCTGCTCCCATCTCAGTTCTAGAACCGAGTCAGTTACTTGTCCTATCTGACCTTTAGTTTCTCTCTTCCTAATGGATCTGTAGCAGTACTTATTTAAAGAGATGCTGAGACATAATTTATTAATATTTCCAGCATTTTTTCAGATCCCTGGGAATCTGGGTTATGGAAAGACATCGGTCTTATTAAAGATTGTCCTAGTTCAACATAAAAACGAAGCAGCTTTTCCACTAGTTGGGTAGAAGTTTGTACAAAGATCTTTACTTCTAAAAGGGAAGAAAGGTGAGATCTCTTGGTCTTCAGATCTGGTGATCTGAAACTTCATCAGTGCTTCCAGAGAGGAAATATAGCAATCTCTTCAAAATAGCAGGGAGAAACATAATATTAACCAAGGGCGAACTAGGAACAGCAGTGTTTTTCACAGTGATAGTGGTTAATCATTAAAGCAAAGGGCCAGGGGAAGTGATGAATTCTTCATCTTTTGGTGTCTTCAGGATTGAAGGCCTCTCTGGAGGAAACGTTTTAGACAAAAGTTATTGGGCTCAACGAAAGTGTAACTGGGTAAAAATTAAAGCTCTATGACATGTAAAAGATAGATGATCTACTAATCCCTCTACGGGTGTGATTCATTTCACACAACTTTAGATGTCTAAAGTTGGATGCCTAAGGCTGAACTGGTCACCCTGGGCTCCCTTTTCAGTCAACAATAAGAAATAGGCATCTCCAGGGAGCAATCCATTTGATGTGCCTCAGATGCCTGTTTTAGTGCAGCACGAATTGTCCTCTGGGGTACCTGTTCCTCTCCATTGACTACCGAGGAAGCCTTCGGTGACTCGTTCACATTCAGGCATCTCATTTTTAGATGCCCGAGGAAAGATGCATCCCTCTGCGGGACACCTAGGAGTTGTGGAACGGCAGCCTTTAATTTATAGGGCAGAGACCTGTTCCACGGTAGTACTTGGTTTGCATCATTTATGACTCAGTTACTGCTTGAGTCATATTCCCATGTTGGTGAAGCATTCTCTGTTTTGAAAGGAGGGCCTGAGAATATCACGGTCATTTCTTTAGCAGCACGGATGTTGGTAAACTTGGGCCAAAATCCTGTTCTGACTTACTCTGGTATACAGTCCCAGCGATCTCACAGCGTTTGGTGGAATTACCACGCCTTGCATTTTAAGAATAAAAGCAAAAATGAGCCATTTTGAAAGGATTAATCCAACTGCCATAGCAATTTGATTCTTTTTGTGTAAGCAATGATCAGATGAAGGGCAGATCTGGAAAAAATGCTATACATCATAGAGCATTTATAAAGCAAAGATTCTTGAGAAAATCCTTGTTGAGCATGTGGAGACAGTATTAAAAACCACTTTCATCTTTCATTTCTTCCTGTCCTGTAGTCTTTCTGGCACTGCTCCAAATTCACTTCATCACTTGGTGTTACTTGGTTTAGACCTGTGCCTCTTACGTATCCTGTTAATAGCGGACTCCTGTGTAGTGTATCCAAATTCTTTGAGTCTAGCCCTGTCACTCAAGATGACGAGCCTGTCATCACGCTAGAGGTGTGCTCCGAGCTGCTTGGAGCAATGCTCAGCCCACATCTGAAATAAGCAACTGTGGTATTTAACACAGGGTCTTAACCACCTTAAATACCCTCCCTCGTCAAGGGAAGGTTTGGGTGCCTCTGGCAGGCTCTTATTGTGTTCCCATGGGCCGCAGAGAGGCAGATGTGTCCTAGATGCCCCAGTCATGTTCCCACTGCAAGATGGCTTGGCTTGGCAGTGTTGGTTGACCTTGGAACACATACTAGCTAGGAAGTTTTGTAGTACATCAGTGAGTAAGTAGAGAGGGGATTTGCAAGGCGGACTGAGTTTATCACTCTTTATATAATTGCAGAGAAGTTGAGTATGGCCATACAGCAAGTCTTGGTCACTGCCAGTTGCCTATTATCAGGCTACTTTCTCCAGGTCCATTATCTTCCTGGATAGCTACTCTTGAGTGTCCAACAGCTGCTACTGTCCACCTAAGCAATGGCAGAGCAATCCTGGCGTATCTCGCTGGTTTAGATAAATATGAATTTCAGAAGCTCTGTGAAATAGAGGGGCTGTGTAAACATGTGTCATTGCAGACGCCATGCCCACACTGGGTCTCTGCACCACTGATCCTGAAGATAGCAATATGTTGCCTCCACCACTATGTATGCGCAGCCTGACGTGTGGAGCAGTAATGGTGCAACCAGATGGCATGGGAAGGAACGGGATTGTCATTACTACACGGCTCTTTTTGATTCTTCGCCTATGCAATTTGCAGGCTCCCGTGATACTGTACCACAGGCTGTTTAGCCATTCTTCCGTTCCCACTCGCTGCTGCAGAGAAATATGACCCTCTCCAATTATGGGGGACATGATACTCTTGCCACATCCAGCTGTTGCTGACACGATAGTATGCGCATTGCCTCAGCCAGGGATGAATTTTCTGTCTGTAGCAGCTCCTCCCAGGGTGCCCATGGTAATACAGTGGTTGAGGTGAGTGTTAACCTGCTGCTTCCCTTGAAGGTATGAATCTTGCTGTGATGGAGTTTTCCGTGCAAAGGTTGACTAGGGGAAAATCACTATACGCTGACCTGAACTGTGGAGACAGAGGAAACTTTGCACTTTTGGAGCCTACACATGCTTTCCCCTTGTAAGAATTCACCATCCCATTAAGCAGAAGCCTTCTAGTGCAGCTTTCTATCCTGTGTGACACGCTCCTACTGAGGTCAACAGGAGCTTCACTTGTAGCACAGGTACAGAAAATGCCTAAGGGGTCACTCCAGCAGGAAATAAACAGCTGAAGCTTTTAGAGTGACCTGTGAAACTTTGGCTCTGAAGTGACATTTGTTTTTCCCACTTTGCCAGAGCTCACTATGGTCCGACAGATTGTAAGAAGTGCAGAATTTTCTTTATATTTGTAACCCCAAAATATTTTTTTTTTCCTCTGAAAAGTCCCTGAAAACTCTTTTAATTTTTTTGGTTTTAAACTGGGATCATTCTCATTTTTAGTCATTGAGATTGTACCCTTCTCCCACCAAAAGGGAAAATTGGAAAAAGCTAGTGAGATTAAGTAGCTGGCTTGAGGATATGAAAGTGTGTGAGCAAGCAGGACTGCACTTCTTCAAAGAATATTTCAATAAATGGGTATCATGGAGATACCAATATTCTCATGGAGACACTAACATCCTCATGGAGACACTAACACCCTCATGGTGACACATCCCCCCCATTCAGACTTCTTTATGACTAGAGAAGCTGGGAGTAGTGGCAGAGAAACAAGGAAGATTTTATTTCTATTTAGGAAGTTAACATTCATAATGAAGATTTAAGGATCTAAAGCCTTTTCTGTTATTGCTAATGAAAACTTGAATTCAACCAAAGCCGGCCTTATTTCACTCAAGAAAGCTTTCTAGATACTGATAGTGAGTAAACAAGATGCTGTTTTTTAACTCGTGAGATTTATTAAGCATTGTAACACGGGAACTGTTACACCAGTCAAAGTCTTATCATTGTCTTATTACGAGCTTTCAATTACTGACTGTAGCCAACACCAGATGGTTCAGAGAAGCATGCAAGAAACCACATAGTAGACAATAATAGTAGTTATAATTTGCTCATAAGAAAAATAGCTTCTTATCCAGTGCCTCCACTCAGTGTTTGGCTTATATCCTGAGACATGACAGTTTATATCTTATTACGCTTACATATTTTAAAGTCATAATATCTTGCAAAAGAAGGGACTGGGATTTGGGAGATCTGAGTGAGATTGCAGGATTACCCCCTGATGGGACGAGTGACATTGACCAAAGGACATCATCTTTCTGCACCTCCATTTCCCCACCCAAATAGCATCAAAGATCTTGACACTCCTGAGGTTCCTGAGATCTAGGAACTAAAACTGCAATAGAAGAGCAAGGGAAGGTTAAGTGAAAAAATCAGACTTGTATCTTAAATGTGAGTAATTATTACAAAGAGTGCCTAATATAGCGAAAAGTTAAACCAGTTCAAGAGAACACAATGTGCTGTTCTCTCTTTTGGGTTGTGTACTCCAGGCACTTGGCAGTGCTTGTGTGCAAACTGATGGGTGTGCAATCAATTTGGCTGTTTCCCCCCTGCAGTCTCTTCAGTAAAAACCCTCCGCTTATTTGCATGGATCCTTCACTCAGCGGGGAGAGAAGGGGCACTAAAAACTGAAAGGAAAAAATCCCCCAGGCAGTCACTTCTGATTATACTATTCACTGTTATTATTTTAAAAAGAGGAACACAGAAGCACAAACAGAAAGTCCTTGTTCTGTTCGTCTTCCTGTAGCCAACTCGAGAAACTGCCTTTCGTCCTTCCCTCACAAACAGAGAGCTAGGAAATGAATGACATCTGAAGACAAGAAGCGGGTTGCTCACCCCAGATTTTGTTTGAAGGTCACCTTGTAGTTCCCTGTGGTTCAGAGATGGTTTTATTATTCCTCTTTTAACCTTTTTCCCCCCCCACCCTTCCTCTTCCCCCCTTAAACTAAATGACAAGTTATGAAACTTTGCGGTTTTGTTGTTCTTAATGTGAGTATTGAAAAATGATAATATGCCGAATGCATGTGACAGAGCGTTCCCTCCTCCCGCTCCAAGCTCCCTCCCCGTCAGCTGCTGTGGCTCTTCATCGCGTTTAACCGCTCCCAGCTTTCAAAATATATTGGTTTCCGTTCTCAGACCTTCTTTGTCTTTTCTCGCAGCTGTTTGTTTCGCGGCGTGGTCAGTGTTTGCGGAGTAGATCAAACCCACCTTTAAACTCTCGTCTCCTCTCTTCCCCCTCCTCGCCTCTGCAAAGGTCACAGAGCTGCTGGGGTTTCTGTGCTCGCGCTGGGAGGTATCAGGAGGGAGAAAGGTAAACCATTAATAAAGGACAAGCAAAGCAAACTGCAGCATAGCAGGGTCTGGTCCTACACCCTGTCAGAGGGCAGGAGATTCAAACTGAGCCGTGAAGATCTTTTTGCGTGTGTTTAGGAAGGCAGTGGGTAAATGCGTGATATGATCAAAAGCACCCACTTGCCATTTGAAATGCTTCAGACCTCTGTGTTTGGTTTGGGAGTTCTTTTCCCCTGATTTTAATAAGCTGGTTTCCAATTTGGTGGAGAAAAATTTTTATTTCTTATTTTCTATATATATTCTAAAGTGCCTGCAATATCTTCCCTGTGTTGTGAAAGGCAATGAGCTCTCAGGTACCACTCAAGAGAGAATACCCTCAGTTTTCTGCAGTGGTACACCAAAAAAGGTAATATTTGTATATACATCCTCTTCTGGGGAGGGAATTGTAAGCTGAAAGTACAAATAAGCTTTCATAAAATAAGTTTTTGCCTGATAGAAGTCGGTGTTGGACAAAAACAAATTTAAGAGCCAAGGCTAAGCACGAAGTGTAGGCATGCCTTAATTTAGACTTTCTCAGATTAGATTTCATCCCACTCCTGTGTAGTCGCTGCACCTAAAGAGAGGACACGGGTCTTCCAACAGCTGCCAGGACAGTATCAAATAGAAAGTGCTTCTCCACTGGCGTGACTTGAATGTGGTTTCCCTTGGAATATTCCACTGTAAATTCACCAGTCCTTACAGAATAAACTGGTGGGAGACTTAAATATTTGTTTCCTGCACGCATTAGTTTTGGCGCAAAACACAAGTGCCTTTATAGATTTTTACTTTTTTTCCTTTTGAATGGAAACTCCTGGGTGGGAGTGGGCCTTGAGTATTACGTTTCAGGTGAGAAATGTGCTCACAGTCCTCCTTAGAAACTGCAGTTATGAAATATCCCACAGAATTATTCATATATTTCGGGGCAGTTCAGTAATCTGAAGTAATTTTGTTAGAGTATTTTTCCCCTTCTCAGAATGGTTTTGAAATGCTCTCCAGTAGTTTACAGTCTCAGCCAGGAAAAGTATATATGGCACAAAGAAGTAAGTGCTTCTTGTAGTTTATAAGGTGTTACAAAATCTAATAAAAATAGAATAGAGAAGTTTAATATTCATTATACTCTTACAACCCTCCTGAGAGATGGCAAAAGGCAACAAAACATTCAATTCAATAGCATCTTGAATATATACATACAGTCTGTTGTTTCCACAACGTCAAAAACTCTGTAGCAACTCTGGTTCATCCAGGATAGTAATTTAACATTATAAATATTTACAGGAAAAAAAAATATATAAGCCCACATACACTTATTTCAGATTCTTGTAAGATGTAAAAAAAAAATAGAAAAAAACAAATAGAAGTTGAGAGGGGGAATATCGCTATATGTATTTATAAAATACTGCCTCTCTTGGCCTTGGCCTTTAGTTTTCACATGCAGGCAGTACTGCTCCCTTCTGAGTGCTACATAATGTATATGATCAATAATAAAGTGGCATGCCATCAAAAAAAAAAAGACAGTATACGTGCCAGGAGTCCAGACACTGCCTTTAGAATAATTGTGACAGCAAAAGACATGAAATATGGGCATCTGACAGATTGGTTAATCCCATTGAATATTCCTAAAGAAGCACACAAAGGGAAAACAAAACCCCAAAGAAATAAAACTAAAGCCTCTATCAGTAGTCCCCGGAGATAAAGTCTTATCCTAAATGGAGTGGCCACTGTAACCCAGTCCATGAATCACGGCACTTAAGCCTGAAGAGTCACATTCCATGTTGACATAGACCTTCAGTAGTCCCATTAAATGTAATGGGGTTGCACAAGATGTAAATCACTGTAAAATATGAACCCTGATCTAATTTCTTTCTGTGAGATGAATTACTTCAAAGCCATTGTTTTTTATTTCCTTTCCCTCTAAAATCCTAGTAAAACAGAAATTTTGAGAGCAAATGATTTTAACTATCAGTACTCTTCAAAGAAAAGCTGCTGTTAACTCTCTGCATTTTCAAATCAGACTTTAAACACAGGAAGAGGTTCCTTGCATGAGACTTTAGGTCAACAGTGGGGTTTATTGGACAACATACTCATGGCTGGACATATTTTAGCAGTGAACTAAATAGGCAAATAGAATATATGCGTGTGTATATATTGGAGTATACTGTAAAGTAAGATATACATGGTGGTGAAGAACCAGTGGTCCGTTGCATTATTACCATGGTAATTAGAAGGCAAATGACCCTTCTGATGGCAAAACTGAATTATGCTTGTGAACACTCAGTAGGGACCATTGTACCGATTGCAAGAGGGTGGCTTGAATAGTCTGAAAGGTCCTTCCAAATGTAATATTTATGACTCAGTGAGTGATGGATTTCAAGCCACTAACAAGAAAGGATAACAACAATCGTTGCAACAACCAGTATACATGTCTCTGCATGATGAAAATGATGAAATAAAGTAAATCTACTTGTCTTTGCCTTTTTATTACTTCATCTGCTGTTACTAGAAAGAGCTCCTTTTACCTACCCAACACCAAACACAAAAAATGCCCTCCAAATCTTGACCATGTTTGTACACACATAGATGTAAAATTGCAGCAAGCAACATTCTGCCTTGTACCAATGAGATTTTTAAAAACATACTAAACTCTCACAGACCTTATGTTTTTTAAATGTGTTACAAAGTTAGGGCCTTTGTAACACCACGGGAAGAGTTATCTACATTGCATGGTTGTTCGATATGACTTTGGTCTGAAGATACTATGGTGGCTTTTTATGGGTGGACCATCATATTTTTCCTTACTGAGCCCTTCATAAACAACCTCATGGCAACTGAGACACATGGTATTATGGGGATGGTGGGTCAGATATCCCTGTGATACTGAAAAAGCACTAAACATCCTCAGAGCTGTTTAAAACAATTAAAAAATAGTTCATCCGTAACACAGGTGGATAATCAGAATATGGCTGCTGGGTAGTGGTTTACAGAATTCGTCAGTATGTGTTCGGGATGACTCACATAACTGATTCGTGGCCTCATCACCCATGATTAATGTGTTATAAAGTTACAGGAATGAAAACCTCTCACAGGAACTCGGTGAAGCAGGGGCCCTGCAGAAAAGAGCAGTATGTGACCATGTAATTAAAGTCTGTACCATTAATCTGTTTGCAGAAATGGACTCAATTGAAGTCACGCTTACAAACTCATCAAGTCATGAGATCTTTCAGGTTCTTGTCTTTGCGAAGCTACTCTTTTTATGACAAGTTTTATGTCATTTATTATATATACTTATTACATATCTGATATAAAACAATATGATTACATAAAAGTTCACATGCATAAAAAATTGGGGTAATATTGACAGGTAGTACACAGTTCCTCATGCTAGTTTGCTCTTCTTTTATGAGTGATGCTATTTCAACTACTTTTATGATGTTATTGCCCTTTCCTTTAGTCCTCGGGAGTAAGGGGTGAAAGCAGTTAATTCAGTTAAACGTGTGTGTCTCCACTGTATTCAGATAGTCTGAGAAGACTTGAACTAAACCAGACCCCTGTTGTGATAGGCACTGTGAAAGACAGGTCCTGCTCCTTGGAGATTACAGGCTAAGGCCAAAACAGGGGTGTGGAGCGAGAGAAGGGAAGGATTATTATTTCTTGTCTTTTGGGGCAGAAAGCCACAGCATTCAGCACAACATTTTGCAAAGTCTTAATTCCTTCTGAGAACGCTGTTTTTACCCTTAAGCCGCCAGCCACAGCCCATGGACCTCTAAAGCACAAGTTAGATTTTTTGTTGGCCTAATCACCCTATGGAAGTGTCTCTTTTGTCTCTTACTGACCACAAAAATGCCTCTGGGTGACTGCCTATGTTCCTAAATCAGGCCTCTTGAATAGGGAATGAGCCCAGCTCCTGTTAAATCCACTCTTAAATACCTAGATAGGAGCTGACCTCTTCTGGTGTCTTGGCTGGTAATGATCAAATTCCTTGCTCAAAGTCAAAGAGGGTATGAGAGAGTAAGAGGAAATATGAGGTCTTCTAAATACCTACCTGGTGTCTTAATCACAAAACCTTCTTTCCTCTGAATAAGCTTTTTCTTGTCCTTTGGGCTTGATTTTCCAGTAGGTTAAATATCCTCCTTATCAATACTTTAACAGCACTTCCTAGTATTAGATCGACTCTGACTGGGAGCAACAGTTCACTGATTCCTAATGGAGATTCCTTCATTTTCCCTTGACAGGGAAGGTGATAGCTAACATTCGACCGCTTTAAACTTTTAAGTATTTAAAGTATTGCAAGCACATGAGAGAAGGTGGGGAAGGAAGAGTGGTAGTGAGAAGAAAGCTGCACGCTGGCTCACAGTCAAGAGCCCCCTCTCTGATTTC
This sequence comes from Dromas ardeola, assembly GCA_013398915.1. NCBI lineage: Eukaryota > Metazoa > Chordata > Aves > Charadriiformes > Dromadidae > Dromas > Dromas ardeola. The sequence goes on along the minus strand of VYZM01004448.1, from coordinate 253,235 downwards.
ATGTGGGTCCAAAGGACTGCCCTACCATACTCGGAAGAAAGGCTAATCCCTGGGATCATTATATTCACAGTCCTGCCTTGTGATCTTTATAAATCTCTCTCTGAACACAGAGGATGAGCATCCTAGTGGGATTGTCAAAACGTTTTTTTGTACGAACGTTTGGTTCAAAAGGAAACAGAGCACTGTGAAGTGTCCGTGAAGAAGCAGCCATCTGAAGGTTTGCATTATGAAAGATTAACTTGCATCCTACATTTTCTTTTTTTTTTTTTTTTCTCCCCGCAAAAGCTGTTTTTAATGGCTCATGTTTTAAATGCACACTGTTTAATTATTTATGTATCCTGAACTGTATTTTCTGTGTTTGGAACTTTTGCCGTGCCACTAAACTTTTTATTTCACACCACTGAAAGCTCATGCTGCACTGTATACAAACAGCATCTAACGGTCCCCTGGAGAATGCACGCAGCAAGTGTGTAAGACCTGTTTAAACACATGTGTGAGATGGGTAATTTGCTTGATTACTTTGACGGGTAAGTCAGGGAGTATGGCAAACCTAGCAACATCCTGGCAGAATGGTTTCAGTCACAGTTTGGAAGTCAGAAGATGTGGCTTCTGTGTGAGATGGTATTTTGGCCTCTCTCTTCTTCTTCTGCATCTTCCCTTTTCTCCATTTTGCCTTCAGTGGAATGGCTTTGGGACAGATTTTTTTGCTGTGTTTTTTTTTCTACAGTGGTTACGGTAAAGCATGTCCACTCCTGTTTGAATGTTCACATAATTACAGTGCAAATAACGGGCAGCCTGCTCTAGGTGGCCCTGCATGAGCAAGGGGGTTGAACAAGATGACCTCTGGAGGTCCCTGCCCCTGCCCCTACCCCGACCAGTCTGTGAATAAATGCAATTAAAATGAATATTTCAAATTATTAAAAGAAAATATAAAATTTAAGGCTTGGACTCCTAGTCCCTGTGTCATAAGGAGGCCTTGATTAACTGTCCTTGGTCAAATCATTTAAGGTCTTATGTCTTTCCTGGTGTGGAAATCAAAACAAACATAGATTCCCTAATGCAGAAAGTTGGAATGGATTTTTTTGTGTTTTCACATCTCTTTATAAACTTTGTAAGTCTCTGTTGTCCTAGAAGTGCAAAACTTAAATTTTATTGTGTGCAAGGTTTTAATTACACCTTCAAAAGAAGTATCTTCAGATGAGTTTGCTAATCCATGTCCACTGAAAATGATGTCTGGATACGAGTGGTTTTAAAAGCACTTGAAGCCAGGTAAAAGGAAAAGAAGAGAAGAATCACAGGAGTATGGAGCGTTACTCACAAGTTTTATTCTATCTAGGATTGATTCTTGCTACAGGCTTTGGTAACGCAAACATACACCATGTCCTGGGTTAACATGCCTACACTTCTAATGCAAGGAAAGTCAGGAGTGGGATCCTTATTAGGCACTTACCTCTGTTATGGACTTGTAAATGTGGGCTCATATACACATCGAAGTGCTAGTCCAGCAGCTCAGAGTAGTTACTGAAATCCACCCTTGTTCAACATTACATATGCTTGTTTTTGCCCCTTATGACCATCAAAGATTGGTCAGATCTGTATCAAATTATCCTTGTTTTGATTACGTGCACTAAAATTCTGCAAACAGCAGAAACTCCAGCATTACTGCAAAAACATGAAAAGGAAGAATGGGAAAGATGTAGCTAGATTACCTCAACGTCTCCCGTCCTATCATTGCAAAATTGCTCCCTATAGAATTTTCTCCATTCCCTATTATTTTTTCTAGTCCTACATGTTCAAGAACAGGTTTCCTGTTGCATTTGTAGCCTGCCCTATAACTTAATATATCTCCCTGTCAGCAGGTTCTAATATTAAGCCTGAATTTCCTTTTATTTCATCCCTTTCCTCCTATTTGTGTTGTGAAAAGCCAGCCATCTCTTCAGCTGTTAATAACACAGTGCTGTGACTGAGAAGGGGAGTTTTGATCAGCCTTTTGGCATTTGATGGGCTCTGTTTTACAACAGAGACTACACCAACGTTATCGATTACACCTGCACTTGAATATAAAATTTAGCTTAAAGAAGAATAGACTCCTTCAACATTCAGTGTTGGCCCCTGGGAAGGGAAAGTTTTACATCAAGTCAAATTTGATTTTATCAGAGAGTATATTGCAATCAGACATTGTCCCTTTTCCATCTGTAAAGTAATCTGCAGAATCTGAGCAAGTTTTCTCCAAGGGAGATGTCATGGCCTATTGCGAAATAACTCTTCATTTTCCAAAACACTCTTGTAGCTCAGTCTTTCCCATACATGGAGTCCCATCTCCACAGCACACAGCAGTAATGGTACTCGCTCTGTATATAGTGTCTGTGGGTTTTTTTTTATTATTTTTTTTTTAAATTTTTTCTTTTACAAGAAAATGGGATAAGGCATTTTGAAAGCACTGATGTTTATTCCGGGAGAAATCCATCCAAGACAAGTGAACCGTCAACACCTACTTCTCAATAAACAACTGTCAGGGTTTTGAGTAAATGAGGGCTGTGTGTGTGGGTGTGTGTGTCTGTTGGCTATTTAATTACTCCATGAGTCTCCTTGTATCCCTAGTAACCTTCATGTTTTCATTTGAGTTACACCATAGCTTTGCAGTTATTTTCCCCAAACCGTTGCTGGTTCTAAGACAAGATTGTTAGACAGCAGCCTGTCTTTGTTTGCTGCCTGTGTTACTGTAGCGTGGGCAGAAAACTTAAGCAGGCACCTATGACCCCTTTTGTGTTCTTCAGAGGGGATTGTGTGCTGCTCTGATGCCCCTTAGGCTCCCTCACTAACTCCTACATTGAGCCTTGCTCTCCTGAAGGGGCCAAACTTTACTTCTTTCCCATCATGATATATTGGTTGGAAAGGAGAAATTTTAGCTCTTTTGTTCAGTTCACCAACAAAAAGCACTGTTGCATTAGCTCTTACGTCTTCCCCAACAAACAAGTAGGCATAGCTCTCACTTCAGTTAAATTTTGTGGCTTGTCTACTGGCCAGGGGTGTTGCTGCCAGGCAAACCCACATGCCAGTGGGAGAAAGATGACTTCTCTGGGTCCTGGAATTGCTGCCCTGGTTAGAGTGGAAATCAGACCACTGGAGCTTAGACCAGGTGACTCACTCCCTTTGTTTTCTTGGAAAGGGATTCTCATTAAGTTACGTATTCTGTGATGGGACAAGGCCATCAGATAAGGTGATGAGATGAGCTGGTAAAAATTTAATAAGTTTCATCCACTGTTTTTTTCTTTTAATGTAATGCTTTTCAGTTAAGCGTCCTTTGAAGAAATAGTGCAGATACCCTCACTTCAGCAGGGCCTCCCCTAGAACTGGAAAAGAATTCTGAAACATCTAAACAACTAAAATCATGATTTATATAACACTAGTACTTAGAAGCCTCTGCTGAATTTGGAGTTCAGTTTTGCCCTATAATCATGCTACAGAAGACTGTCCCTGGATGTATGAAAGACTGGGGCATGCTGAAGTTAGTGGCAGATGCAGGAGCACAACAACAATCTCCAACCTCCTAGTTCAGTTAGACCATGCTAACTTCCACAGTCCTCTGTGTGTGTGCTAGCTAAAATAGCTAGAGTGAGAAATTAGCAATTGAAAGAAACAGAGGAGGGACATGAGTCCTCAAAAGGATGCCCAAATAAAGGCCAAGGCTTGGTCCAGCATCAGTGTGGTCAAAATCCACTGGCCACGTGTGTGGTGAGACTCCTACTCCCCACGCTCAGGTTAGATATCTAACATCAGACAGTGCTCTCCCCCTAGCAGGGACACCATAGGTCCCCCTATGACCCCCTGGTCATAATTATATGTTCTTTTTTTCTCTTTTGCTGAACCTGTAAGCCTGGGGAACAGTTACCAAGAGTCAAAAACCCTTCTAGACCAGGGTATGCCTGCCTCAAACCACATTTAATCACAGCAGAGGAAAGCCTTTCCAGTCTCACAGCCATTATCTGCCCTTGCTTGAGAGGGATGAGTAATACACTGCTCATTAAAGGTGTGGTGATGGGATGAAGCCTCTCTGGAAGCTCCACAAATGGAGCAGAGGTGTTCTTGTTGGAAATAACCTGTAGAAGAAGCAAAGGATGCCCACAGGCAGGTGATGCTGCTCCGTGAGCCGTGGGCAGCTAGCTCAGTTGCATTCTTCCTGTGGTCTGTTGCTGTACCCTGTGGTTGACAGAATATCCATAACTCAAGGTTTTACTGATAAGCAAACCTGAAATGACCAAGTGAAAATTTGAACAAGACGCTAGAAGCATGCTTATCTGAACACATGACCAGCTTGAATCCTGGTAACAGATTTTCTCTGTTTTCAAATGCCCATTTGTATAACATGGCATTTTCAGGGAGAGTACAAGGAAATGTTAACGTCTGTTAACTTATAAAAAAAGACTGGGTTTAAATTTGAATTGTGTGCATAAGTTTGTTCTTTATTTTTGCTTTCAAAATACTTTTATTTGTCTGCAAATGGTGAAGAAAAGACACAGAGACTGTGGTGTATCCAAGATTATCTCTTTGCTCTTCCATGCTTTACCTCAAAAAGCAAAGAGAAGTCTTTCGTTCAAGAACAATTCAAATTAAGACTTTGTAAGGGTACAGCTTGGTGGTGGGGAATGAAAAATCCTCTGCTTCTGGCAGGAGGAATGACATTAGGCAAGCTGCAAAGGTTCACAATCTACTGTATTCAAAATGTGGTTTCAAAGAACTGTAAGGATCCCTATGAAAAAAAAATAAATAAAAAATAAATAAATAAAAAAAAAAGGTGGAAATCTTGAAAAGCTTTGTCAGGAACAGGTTGGGCCTCTGTACGTTTTATTGGTCAGGAAAGGTTTCCAAAAGGCTTTTGTAAAGGCACAGTTCATCACTTTCAGGTCTGGTATGGAGCAGTAGGAAAAGGGGTAAATGTGTATTACAGGACACCTACATAAATTGGGCTATATTCATCCTGCCTCCCTTTAGATACCTTATTTAGGTGCCTGAATTAGCTGCTCAGGTGCCCTATATAGTCAGTGGAGTGATGCAGCATGCTCTGATGTCTTCCCTGAAAGCCTCATGGACTGTATAGTGGACCCAGGCTCCTAAACCAGATGTTGCTCAGAGTTTGGTGGCCACAGCCACACTTTGTGAATATCCTGTTCCAACTGACAGATTGTGCCAAGCTTTTCTGCAGATGGTGCTGGAGGGCCAATTCCTGCAATATTTTAATAGGTGTCTTTCCAAACCTGATCTCATACCTGACCAGGTCGCTCCAAGCTACAGCCTTGATAACAAACACCTCGGTCATGTGGAGGAAACTTGGATTTAAATCCTGACCTGAATTTCTTATTTTATCTCCTAGTCTAGAATTTACTTTCTGTAGTTCCAAACTAAAAACTCCTTTTCTGGAGCAAGAGCAGGAGCTGAAAGCACAAAGCCTTTGCTTGAATCACACTTTTTTTTCCTATGATGCTCAAAACAAAACCCCAGTGAGCAGCAGACAGCCCCGCTGAGCTGTAGCCTGTCTGAAGTGTCCCCTCCTTTTCAGACAGGAGAAGCATGACAAGTCTGCAAGGGAAGGAAATCTAATTATATTGCACATGTTCTAATTTAAGTTGCTGTGGGTTGCTGGAAGTTCGAGCAGCAGAAACACGAGGTCACTTCTTGCCTGCGACCATGTCCTTTCCTTGATGAGAAGTGGATAGACCTGATAGCTTTTCCTGGTGTAATTACCTCAAGGGTGGATGACTGGGGATCTTCCCCACAGTCTGGGCTTCCTTTCTGTGCAAAAAAAAAAAAAAAGCCTTCTTTAAAATTAAGTGCCCACCAACACAGACACATGCACACAGAGGGCAGGTAGAACATTACAGTTGTGTTGTGACCACAGATGCTTGTATAATCCATTTTAATATCACTACAAAGCTAAAGGACTTAAAAAATGCTCACTCACAGGTTTGCAGCATAGAAATCATCACCCTGTACGCCTGAGACTTCGACGAATCCTGGCTGGCTGGCTGTGAAAGGGTTTGTGCTGCTTTGAAACACAGCCCCACATTTCTTCCACTTTGGCAAATGGGGATTCCAGTCACGTCTCTGATACCCATGGTCACTTTTGATGGCAAGCCATCATTTCGGTCAGTTCAGAGCCCTTTTATTTTCACACGCACGCTGACATGCACAGATTCACATATAGCAAAGGATCAGTCTGTTTGCGCTTCAGCTAGACGTTCATTTATTTGAAGTCGTGTTCATCTCGATTGTAAAATGCTTTGGGAACACGGGCTTGGGATTTTCGTTTTGGGAACTTTCATAGGCGCTGGCAAAAATGAGGGTGAGGAAACCTAAATTCTTCTACTGGCACTGGCAGAAGAACATGGAAAGACACAGGGCAAATCACTGAGCCTTTGTATTTCCATGTGTAGTGTGCAGAATAGTGACTCCCACTTCTTTCATTGAGAGCTTTGAGGTTTGTTCAAGATAAACTTTAGATACCAACAAAGTGTCTTTGCTTTGCGTGAATGATATGGTGGACATAATTCTGAAGAGTACGATAGAAAACATATATAATAAACTTTTGTTACTTGTTTATTCATTTGTTTATACCCCCCTGCCACACATAAACACGTAAACTCAGTTTTTACTCACTGAAGTAGTATTTTTACAAAATGTATATGCACAGTTCCTGGTGGAGAAGGGCATGAAGGCCAATAGAAACAATTGCCTGTTCTGGATATATTTACAAGAGGATGCCACCAGATTGGAACATGTATGTTGATGAGACTAAAAACTTAATTTTTCATACCCACTGCGGCAGTTCATCCATCTGAGTCCTTGTCAGTCTGAAAAACCTAAATGTGTCCTTGGATGGGGCAGGAAGAATGTAGGTCAATTTTTTTATCATACCTCTTGTACCAAAACCTAGCCTTTGTGCACAGCACTGGCTTCTCTTTAAATATTAAATAAGTAAATAAGAGTAAATGCAAAATATGTAACATGTGGGGAAATGAGTCTCAGGAAGCTTTATTTCTCTCCTCTCTTCATCTCTGGAGATATTATACATGCAGGTATCTCGTACTTTCAATTATGCCTTACCTACTTCAGGGCAAAAAAAAAAAAGGCAAAAAAAATAATTTACTGTAATAAATCTCACAGCCTCTAGCCAGGGAAAACCCAAGTTCTCAGATATCCATAACAAGCTGAGCAGTCTTTAGTAGCAGAAATTACAAGTGCTGCACACTGAACTAAAGTCTCTGGCACTTTAAAGTGCACGTTTTCCAGCTTTGCCCTTTCCATGGTATTCCATGGGGGCCACCCATCGCAACTGCTGATAAGGTCGTGTGCAGGGTGGGTGATGAATCTGCACTGATTTCAGAAGGTTTTTCTGTCTGGTTGCAGAAAATAGATACGCGTGTATCCTTGAGAGGAATCCTTAACAGGGACTATGCAGAAGTATCTGCATTGTCTAGTGGAAAACAGAACAAAGGGGGGAAAAACAGGAAAGGAAATAATGACTGTAAGTAATAAATAAATACTTTAGCTAGAGTGCAATTTTTTTTTCTTATTTGAATTATGTTTAAGGCAGTCATTGAATAATTTTTGCATCAGTGACTTCAACATATGTAACCTTTTTGTACGGTGGTTTGAGATTTAGTTTTTGCTCTTTTTTCTCCCTCTGGTCCCCCAAAAAGCCCCAAAATCCTTCTGAACACTGAGTGTAACATTTGGATTCAGGCAGAGACCTCCAACAATTCAGGATTTTGCATCTGGGTTCTTGTTTTGAGACTGTGATGTAGCATACAAAACAGCAGAGAAATTTAAACCGGAGAAGACCAAATCAATATGTTCTTCCATATTTAAAACAGAAAAAAAAAATAGAAAGAAAAAAAGCAGCCAATGCCTAAAATTGACTCCAGGGTTCCTCACATCTTCAGATGCAGGATTTTTTGATTTCATGCTCTTTTACAGATGTCTGTGAGACTTAGGTTCAGATTGAGTGTCAGACTTGGTGCCTCATCTTAAAGTTCAGGGTCAAGTCTCGGCTATTTGGTGAGGACAGAGTCAGTCTGGAGGAATACTTCACATATCTTTGCCTCTCAAAAGTCCATGCTCAGCCAGCACAGAGGAATGGCAACAAGAATCACAGTGGTTTCTGCTGTGGCACATTGGTAGCCTGAGTGTGTTAAGCCAATGGCATTTGTCTTCACTCGTGCTTGCAGAACCATGTGTGATACAACTCTGTCTATCCTTGTTCTGGTAGGAACCACATCTCACCATGCTCATCGAGATAGAAAGGTTCTTCCTAGTAAATCAGCTCTGTTGTACTAGTGGGACACGCTGCTTTACAGCAGCAGGGAATATGGCAAGTGAAATGAATTGTTAAAAAATGTGAAATATCCTTTTTGGTGCCAAGGATGAGGAGAAATTGTTGGGATGAACCCAGAACTGAGGTGTGTCTAGGGATGGAAATGATTCCAGGGAAAGAGAGAAGAGACTCCAAACAGTGAGATTTATTACGCTGGGATAGACTCCCAGAGGAAGGGGTTGAAGACACATTCTTGGAATTGCTTAACACCAGGTTGGACAAAACACTGGCGGATATAGAGAGGATATATAGTCACAGATTTTTAAGGCTAGAAAGAGCCATTCTGATCACTTAGTCAAACTTCCTGCTTGATTCATACCAGGAGATTTGCCTTAATGTATGTCTGTTACAAGTCCAATAGCTGTCGTGCATTAATGCACATCGGTTAGAAAAACACCCAGCCTTGATTTAAAGGAAACTTCCAGTAATAGAGAATCCATTGCTATGATAAGCTGTTCTCATGATTATTTAAAATCCCTATGAAAAATGTGGTCTGTGTTTCTCATCTCCATTTTCCAAGCTTCAGCTTCCAACCCTGTGCCTGTCTGTGAAACTGAAGGAGCTTCTGTGGCACTCTTGTTCCCATGTTTTTTTAGTCCCTTTGATGTGTATGTCAGGTGCTTGTAACACCAGGTTCACCTGTGCTTTAGCCGATCTCCCTCTCTCTCCTCAAGTAGCTCTTGGAACCACTTATCTTCTGCCAACTCTTGCAATGCCAATCCTTCAGAATAAGTTACATTTTGAAAAGAAAGAGGCATAACTTTGCTCCCTTCGTGATGGAAAAATGCATTTTGATGTTTGAAACACGTACTGCCTGCTTCTGATTTACCCTGTGTGCCAAGCTGCTTGGATAGGCGACTGTATCTTCAGTGTCAGTATTTTTATAGAGTTACTCAACTCAAGCACACAGTCAGCACTTAAGAGGAAGCAATAACAGGGCTGGCAATGGTTTTGCTTCGTCAACATGTGTAAAGCAAAGAAATGTACTTAGGTGAGTTACTAGAACAAGGGCAATTAAAAGGGCAATGCTCTGAAGTGCTGGCGGTACTGCACAATGGCTCTGTCTGGTCTCGGTGTCTCCACTCCTAAGGGGAGCATGTGCATAGAAATCACTGAATTTCTGCACAGGTTCAAGAATTTAAGGGTTTCTCTAGACCAGATCGTCAGCATAGTATAAGGTAAATCCTGACCCAGGAGTGCTACAAGCTTTGCTGTTCTGGATGTTAATCCCAGGCCTGAATTTATATTAAAAGGCTTTCCACCTGCCTATTCAACTTCATGGGTGAAAGACTGGGAATTAAAGAAGCTGAATTTTACCCCTGATTTCTTAGGTGAGAAGCTAGAGAAGTTTGGGAGGTCATTTAAGCACAAAGTTGTGCTTGGGGTGTTTCGCAAGCCTCTTTTCTGGACTACTGTTCCCTACCCTGTCTTTTTCTCGTCTGTGCTGCTGTTGATGTATGTGTGTAGATGCCAAACCTAAACTTGGTCAGGGCCTTTAAGTAATGCTGCTGCACCTTAATAAAACTGTAATTAGCCTGGTGCTGCTGTTGTGAAAATGACTGAGAAAGTCTTGAAAGTCAAGGAACAATTAAAGCTTGGGTTCAGCTCCCAAATGGATTTCCGCTGGAGATTCACACTTAATAAAATACAGAAAATTGCATTTTATTTTGGTACATAAATACTGGTAGTGGGGGACTGTGGCATTTAGAAGAGAGAATTGCTCCACCAGAAAACTCACTTCAGCAAAATGATGCAGTCCAGTTGAGCCCCTTTTATGATCTGAGAAATGACTGGTTTTATAGCACACTAAATAAAACCTGCTATTCGAGCTGGAGGTTTATTAGTAAAGGTGATTTTGCCATAGCTGGGAAGGGAGGGGAGGAAGGAGAGATGAGGGATGAACATCAAAGCAGAGATACATGTCTTTCAGAAAACAGCAGAGTGATGCTCCAAATATGTGGTGTCACTCATCATCACCTCACCTAGGACTGCCACACAAATATTTTGTGTCAGGCTGGGATTTTTTTGTTGCTGTTGCTCCAAAACACTATTGCTAAGCCTGGTTGAATTTTCCCCAGTGGGAAAGCCTTTGCTATGGGTGTGGTGGGGAATCTGCAAAAGTGTCTGGGAGGAAGAGGCACCTGCAGGGAACCGAATCCAGGGGATGGTAAAATTGGTCCTTACAGGAGAGCACTCAGGTTTAGCCAGGGCAGCTTGTGATGTTGCTGCTGTCCAAAATCATCACCGTTACGGTCTTGAAACAGGATTTGCAAGTGGGCATGAGCATCGTCACAGCACATGTCCATGCCTCAGATGTCCCAGTGCCCTGCTGTATGTCTTTTTTCAAACCTGCCCTACTTAGGGGTGTAAACTAAAATCACCTGATAGAGGACCAAAGTCCTCAACAACTGTGTCATAGAAGCATCACCTCTAGTCCAGAAACAGAGATGTCTGCCATGCTTTTGACATCTTCAACATGGGCAGTGAATTTCCCCAGTTACCACCTCATGGGGTTGCTGCTGGTTCTAGGAAAAAGGGGAGAAGGAACACTTTTTATCTGCCAACAGTGGTGAAAAATGCGTACAGGTTATATGCAAACTGGGAGGATAAAGCTCCTGAAACTCCATCTCTTCCATAACCTTTTGCAAGTGGGGCAGGTTTCACTGGACGCCTTGTTGGACAGGTAGAAGGACTGCATGCAGTGCAAGGGAAGATGACTGTACTCCTATTCCCTTCCATCAGAAAATAATTATTTTTACTGGTGAAAGCAAAGGAGAATCCCACTTGGAAGTCTGATCTGAGACCAGCTGCCTGAGAGAGTCCAGAACACATCCCGTCTCTGGATGGTACACCCCACACCATTTGCTAGCTTTGCATAGAGTGCAGTGACTTTTCAGTACGTAACCAGTCCAGCCAGAAATTTGTCACGTATGACCTCTTTAGGCAGATTTTCCAAAGGGAACAAACCTCCCACATTTTGCTGCAGGTCACTGAAGTTCAGCTTTTCAGGATGAATTTCCTGAAGGCACAGGCGATTCTCTCTCTGAATTCATGGTCCAGGACTTGGATCTCAATGCAGGGCGGTGGGAAGACACCGTATATTTGACCGCTCCTGCAAATTTTCATGAGCTTTAATGCAGCTGCTGTGCCAGATAGATGTTCTGGAAGATTTCTGGACTTTTTGCTAATGCTGTTGCACATGCAATGCTTCATGCTAGACCTTAGCTGCAATCAGGATGCATTGGACGAATTAATCTGGCAGTCAGTAACTGCTAAATGAAGTGCATGCCAAAAGAATGATGAGCTAACTGACTGGAGCTCACAGCTTTTATGAGCTTCTCTAAATGCCTGTTTTCAGGTGAATTCAGCATCTCCTTGACATTTAAGGACTCAATTTATAATCAAATTATTTAACTCTAGTGGAAAGAATCACTGGCCTCAATGGAAAAGCCATTTATGTTTCCCCCACCCCTTGAAAAAAAAAAAAAGTATTTAGGGTAAAACTGCAATTCCTACACTAAATGAAGGATAAAAGAAATCTTTCAATGCAAATTAAGCACTGCAGGCTTTTAAAAATTACAGCAGAAACACGGCACACAGCTGCTCACATCCTTATTTCCAATTTAGTAATCTGAGATGTGTCGAAGCATTAACATCCTAGACAACACTGCAAACCTTTGAAAGATGAATACCCCTTACTGCTTGCATTTCTGCAGGTCCCAGTCCATCTTGGAATCATTCTGCTGTTTGATTTTGACCAAGTCACTATACAGAAATACATTGCCCTTGACAACTTGAAATTACAGAGCAAAGTGGTAGAGCAGGGTGAGATAGAAAGCTGGACGTGTAATGTCGTAGTTACACACTGGGAAGAGAAGGTCAAGCTCCATGGGACTATACCACTTCTGAAGGGATGGAATTACGTTTTATATATGAATAATAAAGCCTTAATATCACTGTTGCTGCTAAGTTCATTAGCAAGGCTTTCAGATAAACTAAAACACACAACTTAGCAAAGTCATCTCGCTCTGTGAGCCCTGGTTTCATGGATGTAATGTCTGAAACGCTTGCTTAAAAATCTTTGCGCTGGCTTGAGGCCAAATGAGGACCCAACCAGGGTTATCTCGCCAGATGAATGGGCAAAATTGTATGTGTCTCATTGTAGTCCACCTTATCTGGTGCCCAATTGTTCTCTCCCAGCTGCCTAAACTAAGGCGGCAAACTGTGTTATGCTTAAACACGATATTTAAACTGCATTGTTATGTCGGTGGTGATGGGCTCTTTGTTGGAGATGACAGAAAAATCCCATTGTTTAGAGTTTTCCCAGACTCGGTGCTTAATACAAAGCCCTGAAAAGAGCAGGGTTGTTTAAACATTTGATAAAGAAAATATGTGCAGATATGGGTCTATCCCACTGGCAAGGAGCAGATCAGTTGCCAGCACCAAATCCTACCTTTATAAATTCACTATGTTGTTGCAGTTTACCCAAATAAAATCCTCAATCCCTGTATGTGGAAAATGGAAGTATCTGAAATCCAGGAGAAGACTGAAATAGTGTGCAAATCATCCAGTTTAAAGCTGGTAGCAAAATTAATTTGAAGTAACTTCAGATTTTCTGAATTATATACCAAATCATGATGCTTTAGCAGAAATGCATGAAAAATTGTGATTTGCAGCCACATGAGCATCTTTGGACCCTTCAGTAATCTCTGTGCACTGCTTTATCATTTCCTTAAGGGAAGTGCTTTAGATAGGTATTCTCAAAGCAATTATAGTGCAAGAGCCTGAACTTCAGTTTCTCTGTATATATCTCAGGGAAGACAGAACTACATAGTAATGGGAGAGCAAATCTGGAAGGACCTCCAGCAGCTTCAGTGAAGATCCTCCTGATTTGCGTGAGGCTTGCACCACGGTCTGTGATGTTTGTGTTCAGTGAATGGACACAAACAGGTGATGCTTTGCTTTTAATTAACCCACTCCCACCCCATGCAGTGTCTTGCTCTCAAGTAGTCCCCCTGCAGCTTCATGTTAATTCCTGCCTCTCTTTCTATGTCTAACAAATGATCCTCGCTTCTGTGAGCGTGATGGTGTTTGGGCTTTGTACTATTGAAGACTCAGGGAGCTGGGGAAGGAGTAAACTCTGGGAGCAATAAATTTGACAAACTGCACTTTGGGATGGTAATGATGAATTCTATGTTAGTGCCTGCTAACATGTTTTCCATTAGTATTTTAACTGGAATTAAAGCCCCTACTTCAGTTTTGAACAAGATTCAGTGGGGTTTCTCAGAAGACACTACTGCTCCTTGCACTTCCAACAAGTGTCATATACTGGTTTATGATCCTTCCACCCTCGTTAGAGTCACCAAGGATCTAAAGGACTTCCTGAAACCATTTCAGACACTTGCTATTATGAACTGACATGACTTTATCACAGACCCCTCCTATAAATTGATCACATCTCATGTCAATGACTGCTCAACTTGTAAGCCATCATGCCAGAGTTACATTTCCCTGAACCTGGTGTCTCCTCCACTTGACATCCTTTATTTACAGAGCATTGCTGCCCCAGGAGGGCTCAGTGCACTCACCAAATAAATGACATATCTCCAACCTGTAGTTCTGATTAGAGTCTTCCAGTGAGCATTTTGCAGCTGTCCCATAGGGACACAAAAGAAATGCTCAATTTTGAGCAAAAGTATGAGCTGAGCCAGGATTATTTATTCATGTGTCAGAGCTAGAAATCTCAGTTTATTCTTCCTCTTGAAAGGTTTTCTTCTCCAGTAACATGTTTTCATGGATACCTAGGAAGCAGAAACTGAAGAGAAAGCTTGTTTAAGAGGAATAAATCACCTGGAGCTTCTCCAGTTTTAGAAGCTCCTTGTGAAGGACCAAAACAGTCTGATTTTTCAGAAAGCAGGTGCCCATTGCATTTTGCACCTAACCTCAGTGTCACTAAATTTATTTGTTCAGTCTCAAAAATCTCAGGTTGACCTTTTGCTAGGCACCAAAGGCCTGTTTTCAGCAGTTTGGAGAACTTTCAAGTATAAGCTTAAGTTAAAGCAGGTATGAATTCAGGCCTGCCTTTGCCCGGGGCTGGCTACAAGGAAGGTCCACTTTGCATGCAATATTGCTGCCACAGCAGAGTACTGTGCCTGAGCTAATATCCTTCGCTGCATGGCTTGGAGACAATGCCTGGTGACCCAGCATCCAGCCAACCCAGGCGGCAAGCACAGCAAATGCCCACGTACATCCAAGCAGTCACAGCCTCATCCCATGGATTTCCAATGAGATGCCAGTTCCCGCATTGCCAAAATTGCTATCAAAAATGGCTTACAAGTTCCTAGACCACACAGAGGTATTACATGGTGTTTTGATGCGATTTGTTCTCACTGGAGAGGCAGGGGTGGCCTTGAGATAAAAGCAAGCACTTCCCAAGACGCTGATTCTAAGTGACATTATTCATTTAGGAAAGCCTTTCCTCTTTTTCTTTTCTTTCTTTTTTTTTTTTTTAAATTTTATTTCCAGCCTATGAAGAAGATAACAAAGGATAGTATGTCCCCAGAGCATACTCTGATGTGTCACTGTGGATGCCAATCCCCACAGACGCTCCCAATGTTATTAATTTTTAAAACAAACTTGCTGATTGAGGTTCTGACTGCCTTTAAATTGTCTCTACAAGGAGACTGTGTACTAATTAACCCACAGAAACAATCAATGATGTACCTTTTTCAAGTTTCAGGGTGATTAGAATATGAAAATGAAGAGCACAATGGTGCAGATGTTTTAAAATCACAGCAGACAGCAATTAGTGACATGGGAACCAGCTGCTTATCTCTCCAGATAAAGCCTCTTAATAGGGAATTACACTTGAGGAGCCATTACACAGATGGATCTGCAAATGATTTAAAGAGGGGGCGTTGTAGTATTAACTTTGATTTGCAAGCCAGATTCTTGACAATCTGTATGTGTGTTACCTCTGCAAAAAGGTGCATTTGGAGAAGGGGGGTACTATCTCCTGTTAGCAATCAGATTTTTTTCAGGTGATGGGTTTCTCTAATTGCGTATTTTATCCTTATTGTTATTTTTAGTTATATTCATTTTTATTTGGATTTTATTTTTCTTCTCTTAGCTCTTGATTTGGTTGCTGGTAACTCTTCCCACTTTTTGCTTTGGGACTGGATGCAGCATGTGGATTTATAGAGAAGTTCAGGGTACGGAATGGGGAGGTAGTGTGAGACATCCAGTAGTTAAATTGAAAGAGTCCTCAAGGGATGGATTCTGCTGCTGTGTAATGCTTGCAGAGTTGGGTGCCGCTCATCATGGGACTGATACAGTCTCACCCTCTCAGTTACAAGGGCTGCATGCCAGAATAAAACTGTAAAGAGGAGTAATCACATCCGCAGGTGTGGGGTTGCACAGGCCTGGCAAAGCAGGTGTAAACATACAGTCCCACCTCCTCTGCTTTCTGGCCAGAGCTCTTCAGTTACCAGTAAATGGGATGTATCCTGCTCGTAGGTATACCCACCATTGCCAAAGCTGAGGACTGAAACTCATGAGTTTGGCATTAAAATCATACACTCGTAATAAGATAATTCAAACTTTATTTTTTTAATCTAAGGTTCAGTAAGTGTGGATCTCATTGCTCAGACTTCTTTGTATTAATGAAAACTATTAGCTTCTTTATGTGTATTTTATTTTCTTTAAAGGAAAGATGGCATTATTAGCCACTAAACACATCCATTAAACTGAATATCAGAAGAAATATTGACCATGTCTGGTGAGATGTGATAAAATTGTATGGGTTAAGGAACGCTTCTGCTTTCACAAAAGAAGAAGGAGCAGACTCCTGGTGCAGAATAGCTAGCTGCTGAAGAGAATCCCATTTAATGAAAGGACAAACTACAAATAGAGGCAGGTGCTGAAGTTTAAAGTATTTTTAGGGTCTCAAACCAAAAAGTAAATAAGGATAAATCTTTCTGTTTTCATGAAAAAAACCACTATTCTTGATGCTGGTCCCATCCCTGCTGCCATAGGAAATCTATTCAAGTCAACAGCCCCTTACCAAGACCTATGGAGCTGCAGTATATTCATAGAATGGTTAGAGTTGGAAGGGACTTTAAAGATCACCTAGTTCCAACCCCCTGCCATGGGCAGGGACACCTCCCACCAGACCAGGTTGCTCAAAGCCCCATCCAACCTGTCTTTGAACCCCTCCAGGGATGGGGCAGCCACAGCTTCTCTGGGCAACCTGTTCCTGTGCCCCACCACCCTCAGAGTAAAGAATTTCTTCCTAATATATAATCTAAATCTCCCGTCTTTCAGTTTAAAACCATTACCCTATCATCCTATTACTACACTCCCTCATAAAATGTCCCTCCCCATCTTTCCTGTAGGCCCCCTTTAAGTACTGAAAGACTGCTAAAAAGTCTCCCCAGAGCCTTCTCTTCTCCAGGTTGAACAACCCCAACTCTTTCAGCTTGTCTTCATAGCAGAGGTGATACAGCCCTCAGATCATCTTCTTGGCCCTCCTCTGGACTCGCTCCAATGGGTCCCTGTCCTTCTTATGTTCCTATATTGCACACTTACTGATGAATAAAGTAATGAATTTCTATGAATGGCATCAAGATATAGGTTTCTGAAGGGTTCTGTTTGCCCTCACCCTACTGACAGCTCTGGCATTCTCTGCTAGTTCATCAGAGGGTTAGGTTAACTGACCTGGGGCTTGTTGACTCCTTAGGGTCGTTCTCAGCCAGCAAGGAAAATTGAAGCCTAAACATTAGGCAGCAACACAGATGGATACATGGGGAATAAAATACACTTGGCTGCATTACTTTCAACTGGTTTACCAGTACTTTAAGTAAACAGTCCCCATGTATCCATTGCAGACAGTGAAACCCAACCTGATGCAGCCAAATGATCTCTGGTCACCATGCCACAGAATTATTTTGGGGTGATATAGACATGTCTGGCAAGGGAAAGCAAATAGTAAGTGTTATGCTGGAGGAAGCTGCATGAGGAAACGTAGTGGACTGCTATGTGGTTGGGCAGATATACAGTTTTGACATCCCACTTAGGAAACAGAGTCTCCTGATCCTGCAGACTGGTCATTTTTTGAAGGCCTATGGAAATCGGAGTGCTTATCCATGTGATTAAATATCTCTTGAGTTGGCACCTTTGGTGACACAGGCATATCTTTCTCATGAATTGTAAGATATATGTTGTTGTGGCCTGCGGTGCTGAAGTAATGGCAAGGCTATCATTAGGGATATGCTGGAAGTTGCATCATCATTTTATAATGTGCGGGCCAAGGAAATGAGGCCGGAGGAGCCAAGCGGTATGTCAGCATTCATTGCTGATATATAGCTTGCCTCTCAGTTCTGAGCCCTTATTAACCGCCTTAAAATATAGATTATTGCTCCTTTTAAACTTGAGATCTCTCTGTGTGCAGTGGACTTGGAGATACCAGGGTGTTGCCAGTGTGTGATGTTTTCACTCACTGCCGTAACCCTCTTCTTTTTTTTTTTATTTTTTTATTTTTTTATTTTTTTTCTTCCAAATGAAAATTTTCAGGTCATTTAGTTTCACAACTCAGCATTTTAGAAATAAAGCGGGTGTCAGGAATTACTTTGATTGCAGCCATAAGGCCAGGATCTGTGCAGAAGCAGCCTGGGCCTGCCTCAGTACAGGTCCTGGGGGCCAAGAGAGGCCTCAGCCCATCGTTTCCAGGGCTTTTCCAAGTCACAAATCATGGTACTGCAGGGAGATGATGTTTCATGGGAGTGGAAGGCAGCCACCTCCAGCCTATGAGACCTCACCAGGGTTCGGCCACCTCCTGCACACCTCCTCATGCCCAGATGACAGCACACCCAGCCTGTTGGCTTGGGGGGCGGGAGAAGCCCCAAACGCCTGAGGTAAAATGAAGTTCAGGAGCTTTGTCGTCACTTTAAAAAAAATAAATAAATTAAATCAAACTATCAGACTTCAATGCCTGTGCCACTGATTTCCTTTTGACCCCTCCCTGGCCTCATCCCAAAGATGTGGATGCGGGTGGGCTCCATTTTCCGAAGGAGGGCACTGGCAGTGTGGGACATGGCCGCTGCGCGCTGTGTGGCTGGCACGTGGGAGGCAGCTGAGAGAAGGAGGAGTAAGAGGAGGAGGAAGAGGATCTGATTCAATCCCTGAGGGCTGTTTATGCTTTGGGCTCTTTTCTCAGGCTGAAGAAACCCGGTGTCGCTCGCCCGCGACATCTGCAGCTCCACCACAGCTGCATGCTTTCATTTTCTCACTCCGCAATTCCTGGAAATCTCTGCTTTCCCTGAGCATGGCTGGTCCATGTGCATGACAGCTGAACTATCCAGGGGATTTAAGAGTCCCTTATTACTCCTCAGATGATGGACCAGAACAGCTTCATTGTTATTGCCTGTTCCAAAAAAGCCACATGCCTATTTTCATATGCACATGAAGGGTATCACATCAATTTGCCGATAACATATATGTTTACTGGTCACTAAATAATGCACCATGGGCTTGGGCGTGTTTAGCACTTTTCAAATCCCTCTGAAGTTGCCCAGAACTGGGGAAACCTTGTTTCCCAGCTCAAAACCCTCTTATGCTGACAGTCTCCTTGCCCCGAAACCCCTGTTACAAACACCCTGAACTGGGATCTAATGTAATGCTGCTGATAGAAACTTAATTGTAACAGGGTGTTAGCAGAAACGTGAGACACTTTGCAGTTGTTTTCTATTGTTCTTTCCTTGGTTACACATTTATTTTAAGTCTCTCATCATTTCTTTGGCATTCAGAACAGTGTCATTACAGTTTGCTAAGAACAGTTTTTTGTAGTACTAGGTGTACAAAATCAGTTGCACAGTTTGATCCGGAGTTTTACAAAAAAATCTCCTAAATGTAACAGGAGAAAACAAATGGCTAGAAGAGGCCAGTTAATGAAAATAAATCTTTTTTTTTTTTTTTTTTTTTTGCTTTAAGAGATGTTTCACAAGGTTACACCTGGAACAAGCATAATTTCTTTAGTTGAAGGAGGTTTGCCAAGAAAAAAAGTAGTGGAATTTCTTTTGCTCTGTATCATTCCTCAGCATAATGTTGCCCTTACTCTCACCTCTGTGGCTTGAAGAGCTGCTGTCGGATTAGAAATCATATTGAAAATATCTCTTACCAATGTTGCAAATAGCAGATTATTAAAATGGAAAGGGAGTAATGCAAATCTTGAACCTGCCAAGTGTGCCTCACATATTTGATGCTATGTATAAGATTTTAAGCACTAAGTTTGTGGGGATGATTTCTATGTGGAAATTTAAGCAAGTAAATCTTTTCAGATTCTGGCTTCATAGGGAAGTGGACCCATGGGTTTTCCTCTTTTTTGTTACAACTTCCGAAATAATTTTGTATTTTTCTTGTTTACAACAATGAGCTTAATCACTGTTGTTGTGCATCAAGTACTGTGAGGGATTATTTTTTAGGAAAAAGGGATTCTTACCAGGAGACTGAGTTGCACCATTCATCCATTGAAAGGGAATATTTCACTTGTGTTTTAAGTTAAAAATCAATAAAATATGTTTCCTTAGTAATTTAGCATTTATAGAAATATTTCCATTGTTTTTAGAGTGGGAAAACAAAACAAAGCTTGTTTACAGTGCATGAATCTAAATGGAAATTTGGCTCAAGTATAAGAAGACTTTATAAAGGTTTCTAACCCTTACAAGGACATTGGTTAAGAAGAGTTGTCATTCACTGTATGAATAAAGAGCTGCAACCAGGGGTTATGAATGGATGGATAAACTAATTTTTTTTGTTGTTTTTATTTTCTTCTACCTTCCAGGTTTATGACAGGCCACAAAAACATTCTGCTCTGCACTATGACCCGGGCCTCCAACAAGACTTCACCGGTGACACCTTAAAATCAAAGCACCAGCAGAAAAGTAACAACCAGCACCATCTTGACTGGTCAGCGAGCTCCGATACTGGATCCACTTCTCAAAGTTGCTTCATCAATACAGAATCCAGTCGAGAAGCAGTTAGTGCCACCAAGGTCCCCGCTCCGGAGCCAGGAGTTTCCTTTAGCAAGTCCCAAGCAAAGAAGTCCTGCTCCAGCAGCACATGGGGACAGCTGTCGGCCAGTAGTAAAGAGCTTGCCATTTGCAGTGCAGTCCCATCACCCAACAACATCAGTGCAGCCACACAGTCAAGCAGCACCTCTGAGTGCAATGGACTTTTGCCTCTCGGTGATCAAGAGGGAGGTGTGCAGCTGGAGGCCTCCGATCAGCCCACTGGCAGTACAAAAAAGAAGTCCAACAAAAAGGACTTGATAAGTCAAACCATCCAAACTGCAGACATTGAATGGGTGAAGAGTGCTCAGAAAGCATTTGAGAGCAAATCCCATGATAGCATGGAAGGGAAAAAGGAGTCTTACTCAATAGACAGTGTGATGGATACGTCACCCTCAAAGCAGAATCCCACTTCTGCTAGCAGTTGTGAAAGTGACACCAGTCACGTACGAATTACTATCCCAATAAAGTCTCCGACAACAGATACATCTGGTCACAAAAGGAAAAAGAGGCAATCCACAAAGTCTTCCATGGAGAAAACTATCCAGGAGAAAAGCCTGCCTTCTGTACTTGCTATGAGCAGTGAAGTAGCAAACAGGACTATCTCTCAACCAGAGGGTGGTAAAAAAGATCTTCGAGCCACAAAGCCAGGGAAAGTGATTGAAAATGAGTCCCCCTTAGTAACTATCGACAGCGGTATGCTCACTGACAAAGCTTCCCCCAACAGTGCTACCAGACTCAGAAAATCTGTAGCTGTGACATCCACTCTCCTGCCCACCGATCTTCCCACAGCTGGCAAATTATCTGAGGTCCAGCACCCCAAACTTGCAGCTAAGCGACGATGGACCTGCAGCAAACCTAAATCTATCCTTCGGGAAACCTCCATGACAACATCCGAGAAGCTGATGGTGGAGCCTCCTTCAGCCTATCCCATCACACCATCCAGCCCTCTGTATACCAATACAGACAGTCTTACTGTGATCACACCTATCAAGAAAAAAAGAGGACGACCAAAGAAGCAGCCTTTGCTCACTGTTGAAACAATTCATGAGGGAACCTCCACCAGCCCAGTAAGTCCAATCAATCGCGAATTTCCAGGAACAAAGAAAAGGAAGAGGAGACGGAATCTAGCCAAATTGGCCCAGATGGTCCCGGGAGAGGACAAGTCCATCAGTGAACTCAAGTTTCACAAGAAGGTTGGGAAGCTTGGGGTCTTGGATAAGAAGACCATCAAGACCATTAATAAAATGAAGACCCTCAAGAGGAAGAATATTCTCAATCAGATCTTGTCCTCCTGCTCCAGCAGCATAGCTCTGAAAGCAAAAGTCCAGCCACCGTCTAGTGCTGGGCCAGCCACCATTGATGCCAGACTAGGGAAGCAGATCAATGTCAGCAAAAGGGGGACGATCTACATTGGTAAGAAACGGGGCAGGAAGCCAAGAGCAGAACTGCAGCCTCAGCCAGAAGAACCTAAGACAGCCATCAAGCACTCAAGGCCTGTTTCCAGCCAGCCAGAAAACCCAGCAGTGCCTTCCAACCTGCAGTCACTTGTGGCATCGTCACCAGCAGCTATTCATTCTCTTTCGACACAGTTAGTGGGGACTAATGGCAACCTTAGCCCTGCAAGCACTGAAACAAATTTTTCAGAGTTAAAAACTATGCCAAATCTTCAACCTATCAGTGCTCTTCCTACAAAAACACAGAAAGGAATGCACAGTGGAACTTGGAAGCTGTCTCCACCCAGGTTAATGGCTAATTCACCTTCCCACCTCTGTGAAATAGGTTCTCTGAAAGAAGTCACACTGTCGCCGGTGAGTGAGTCTCACAGTGAGGAAACCATACCAAGTGACAGCGGAATAGGTACAGACAACAACAGCACTTCTGACCAAGCCGAGAAAAGCTCAGAATCCCGCCGGAGATACTCTTTTGATTTCTGCACCCTGGACAATCCAGAGGCTATACCATCTGACACCAGCACAAAGAATAGGCATGGTCACCGGCAGAAGCATCTCATTGTGGATAATTTTCTCTCTCATGAGAGTATTAAAAAGCCAAAGCACAAGAGGAAAAGGAAAAGCCTGCAGAACAGAGATGACCTCCAGTTTCTGGCAGACCTTGAGGAACTCATCAATAAGTTTCAAGTGTTCAGGATTTCCCATAGAAGTTACACATTTTATCATGAAAATCCATATCCCAGCATTTTCAGGATTAATTTTGATCACTACTACCCTGTGCCATATATTCAGTATGACCCATTGCTCTATCTTCGCAGGACCTCTGACATGAAGTCTAAGAAGAAGCGTGGTAGACCTGCCAAAACCAATGACACCATGACAAAGGTGCCTTTTTTACAAGGGTTCGGTTACCCTATTCCCAGTGGGAGTTACTATGCACC
This sequence comes from Dromas ardeola, assembly GCA_013398915.1. NCBI lineage: Eukaryota > Metazoa > Chordata > Aves > Charadriiformes > Dromadidae > Dromas > Dromas ardeola. The sequence goes on along the minus strand of VYZM01004448.1, from coordinate 230,407 downwards.
CTATGGAATGCCTTACACATCAATGCCTATGATGAATCTTGGTTACTATGGTCAGTATCCAGCTCCTTTGTACCTGTCTCACACGCTCGGAGCGGCTTCCCCATTTATGAGACCTACCGTGCCCCCACCCCAATTCCATGCAAGCTCTCATATGAAGATGTCCACCACTGCCAAGCATAAAGCGAAACACGGAGTGCACCTACAAACACCTGTGGGAATGGGCCTTGGAGACATTCAGTCCTCTTTGGCTCCTCCAAAGGTTGGAGGAACAAGCCTTTCAAGTGGCCGACTTCACAAAAGGAAACACAAACATAAGCACAAGCATAAGGATGAGCGGATACTGGGGACACATGAAGATCTGAGTGGTCTCTTTGCTAGCAAGTCCACTGGCTTCTCCAGCCATGTGATCAATGAAAGACTAAGTGGCTCAGATAAAGACCTTTCCTTGCTCAATGAGAAAAGCAAGCATAAGGAGAAGCAGAAGCACCAGCATTGTGAAAGCGGGCACAAAGGCTCAAAGAGTAACTTTGAAGTAGATACGCTGTCTACGTTATCACTTTCTGATGCCCAGCAGTGGACACAGAGTAAAGATAAAAGTGACTCAAGCAATGATCCCATTGACTCTTGCACAAAGAGATACTCTGGTAATACTGAGAGTAATGGAAGGTCAGAGTCCCTGGACATGTTTGGTGAAATGAATTCCTCGAGTGAGAAGCGGGACAACGATGCAAGTGGGAATAAAAGAAGAAGCTTTGAAGGGTTTGGAACTTACAGGGAAAAGGACATTCAGCCCTTCAGGACAAATAGGAAGGACAGAAGTAGTTATGATTCTTCAGTCTCTTCAGGTAAGCTCTGCTTTATTCTATTTTACCTTACTGCATTTAAATATTAATGCTGAACAAAGACGGACTTGCCATTTACAGCAAGTATGTTTATGACTCAATAACTTCTCTGGCTTTTTGTAATTGACTCCATTCTGCATCCAAACTTTGGGGAGGTCAACAAGAAAGTTGTCCACATATTAAGCCAAAAACTCTTAAAACTCTGAGTTGTTACAAATCATTTTTATAAATATTTGTCCAGCCTCTGCTTATCTCTCATAGCATGTTGCATTTCCTCCAAAAATCTCACCATTGTGTTCTGCAACAGCAGTTATAATACCTGTTGGCAAGATAGGCATCCCTCTTATTGGTGTCTAATGTTGCAGGGTGGTAGTCGTCGGCTAGCCTTTGGGAGTACAGCCACAGTACTAAGCAGAGAGTCTCTGCTCTGGCCCACATAGCCTACAAAAGCCATTTGTTGATGGGACAGACCAGATGTGTGGGAAGTTGTGGAGCTGAATTAGTGTCCCATGACTGGTGTTGTGTACTGCTTATCAAGAGGGACCCATCATGGTGATAGCTGGGATGAATATACGGAGACACTGGGTACAATCTTAGTGTAAATCTGTCACTTCCAGTCAACAGGTGTCGTGTAGAGTAACTATCCTGAGCATTGAGTGACTGTGGGAAGGGACTGGTGTCATGGAAACAATAAACCCTAGCCGATTGACTCTGAAGGGTTCTAAGACTCATGACTCGGAAATATAAGCTGGGTAGATGAGGAGGTAGGAAGGTCCTTTCAGCTGCTAAGGACATCTGTACCTCTCCTGCAGAGGTGGGGAGGAAAAGGAATCTGAATCTTCTCTGAGAGACTGAATTGTACTTTACAATATGGAGCTGGTTTTGTGATGACACAGAGGCAGGTGTTTTGCTCCAATATAACTGAATTTAGCTTGGGAGCAAGCCCAGAGCTCCTGCACCATCAGATATTTATCACAAAGCAGACTTCACACTTGGTTCTGGAAAAGGGTGAGCTTTACTGAACCAACCTGTGGTGGATGAGATTCTGATGTGCTAAAAAGACCTTCAAAGAAATGTAATTCATAGCCTCCAAAATGAAAAGAGAATCAGCTGAGAGCACAGGGGGAGCTGAGAATTTGTATAACCTGCCAATGTAAGGCTTTTAAGTTTTTTATTGACTTGTAACTGATTGAGATCCAAAGACTGCTCATGCTTAAGACACCTAGACATTTTGTTTCCTTCCTGAGACCAGAATCTGGACTATCGCAATGAAAAGCAGTCTAAAATGAGAACTTATACCATGAAAAAATTCCCATTCATGATATCATATTATATCAGACCAATTGAAACACACAGAAATATTGGAAAAGGGACTGAATTCAGTCACTGGTAATATCAGGGTAGCTACATGCCTGACAAAGAACAAAATTATTCTCCACCAAGTGCTGCAGTGGCCATTGCATTAAGGAGGTTGTGTTCTAGCAGACAAGGGTTAAAAGTCTTCAAAATTTTTAACAAGTCAGTTTCTCAAGTTTATAGTGGAAGTTAATGATTTCACAGTTTGAGTACAGTTGGATTTTTAGACTTTTTGCGTTTTGAACAGCAGATATTTGCTAAACCTCTACTTTCCAATTTAATATATTTCATTTAAGTGTAGCAAATTGTCAAGCACGTCTGAACCCAAACGAGTTTCCAAAGTAGGGGTATGATCCTCACCAAGCTGACTTGGAAATAGAATTGGTAAAGAAAAAGTCCATTTTGTGTTATTTTCCTTCAGTTTATTGTCCATGACGATAAAAACGTAAGATGGAGTGGTGGAGCCTGCAGTAGGAGCTCCATCAGATTCACTGTTTAAACTTTTTAAACTGGTTCTCATTTAAACTAAAAATATTATTTTTATTTATTTTTACTTTTCATGATTACAACTGCACATCATTCCCCATGACCTAATCTATCAAGTCACAAATTATGACCTAGTTTCTTCATTGTCAAGCTATTATTTAGATGGAAAAATCATCAGCAGTCAGCTAAGCAGAGCCAGCTAATGAGAGCCATACCTTGCACTACAAGGAAAAATACTAAAACTAAAGAGCTCTGCCAAGAAAGGCCTGGAGCCAAGACTGCTCATTAAAGCCGAGGAACATCTGTCTGCTTATGACTGTCTAAGATCTCAGTGCAGCTTTTTTTCTTCTCTCTGCCTTTGACCGTCACTGGGATTCCCAACAGAGGTCCATACTTGAGTCTAGCCGTAACTTTTAACTGGTTCCCACTGAGGAGGGATTAAATTTTTCCATGATAACCTTGACCTTCTTTCTCCTAGTTCACCTTACATTTCCCTGAGGTGGCTAAACAGTGATTGACTAATCATAAAAATAAAAGGTAAAAGAAAAAAAAAGCCTTATGAGAACATATAGCTCTGTCCCAGGAGGCAATTTCCATAGCCTTATTGCTCTTGCCATTCGGTATTTGTCATCTTTCGTAATATAAAAATAATACAGAACAGAGATAAGAGGAGACATCCTGAATATTGAGATGAAAGCTGAAAATAGATTTATATCACAATTTCAGTATTATCTTTACTGCATGGGCATTTTGACATGCTCAATAACACCATTTGCAACTTCATTGTATGTTGATGGAGCAAAAACCACCCACGCTCGGTAGAGATTCTGCGATAAGAGTGATGAGAGACCCATTTACTGCTCTTTGGCACTCAGGCATTGCATTTTGTTTCAGTGTAGTGTGCTGGTGCAGGTGCCATTGTATTGTTGTTATTTTTACTATTGTTATCTGTGTTGTAACAGCACTTAGCCATTTCTGAAAAGATCAGTGTTCCCTGGTGCTATGTAGTGGTCATGCATATGATAGAAAACAGTCCTGCCATATAATCTAAAAGCCTATGTATGATTTTACAACCTAGAAAGCAGAAGATGAGAAGGGAAGAGTTGTCTTCCTTACTTCCTGGAGGAGCTGGTTGGCGTCGTGGCACAAGCAATGTGCACCAGAGTTGAAGGGTCCCATGTAGGGAGTGCCACCAGTCACCTTGGTTGGTCACAGCACACATCCATTTCTGTGCTGCACCATCTTGGACTGTCACTGGCCATTCATTAATGGGAACCTTGTGAGCTTTGGCTCATTTTACATCTCTTGGGACCTCTTGGGGTTAAACCTACAGTGTTAATGCATATGGCTATTCTCCCAGTGCACTGCCTGTTTCTCCACCATTGTTCTGGAGAAACTAGAATCCTTTCAACGAACATTATTAATAAATCTTCACACCTTCTTTCCCATCCTCTCCCCATGACCTGTTGCTTCTTGTTGCATTTTTCTGAAATTACTATTTTTGTAAGATTCCTTATGCTCACCTAACCTTCCTGCATTTAGAAAGACTGGTTAGTCAAAAAGAATTAAACTCTGCTTTCCTGTTTGGCTGATGCAGAAGACTAGTCCAGTGGCATTAATCTGTTCTATAGGCAAGAATACAGCAGAAGGTGTTTCAGATCCTACCTTGCCACACTCACTCTGTCACTTGGGCACATCCTAAGCTGAACTTTCAAGTTGTGTGCACCAAGCTGTGACTCGGTTGACCTCCTCCTTCCACTCCTCAGAGCCAGAGGTACACCTCATGCATTGGCAAAACATTCTTGGACCCACTCTGGCACTCTGTGACCTGAGGCATTGTGCACAGCTGGATGGCTAATCCTTTCATCTGCTCTCCAGTAGTTTCTAAAGCCCCAGGTGAGGGACCCAAGGAGAGGCCACAGATTGGTGCCACAGCTGGTTTGGGGGAACTGAGAGCAGAGCTGTGTTTTAAACAGGTCCTCATAGCAAACTCCCCATCTCCTTGTTGTACGGCTGCCTGCTTTGCTTTCATAAGTGATGCTGAAGAAGAGACTTGCATTGCTGATGAACAGTCTCAATGCTACAGCTTGTGCCTTGGAGAAAAGCCACAAGGACTGCCTCTTCCCTGTTTCCTTAAGTAAGCAAATGAGGAAAAGCACATTTAACATTTTAAGGTGCATAGATAAGATAGTGATTTGTGTATCTAACCTGTCTGATTATGTCCTAGTGGCAATCATCGCAGGCCAGGATGTAGCTAGGAGTGAAGCAGAGGTTATAAGTCACTATATGCAGGACTTTTTCTTGTAGTGAAACTAATCAAGCTCTATGCTACCTTACGCTCACTTTATGCTCACAGTATTTCTGCCTGGGCATTATTGCTCAAAGATCAGCTAATAAGAATGTGAGTTTCATCAGATATAGCACAGACCCCATGCACAGTAAATTTACAGGAATATAAAGTTAATCATATGCAGCTATTAGGAAGGTAGTAATCATCAGTCTCCGAATGCTGGATACTTAGCATGACAAACTTGCTATACAAATTAGTGCTTAACTTACCCACAAGCCCAGCAGTGCTACAAGCTGAATTTCTTCTGATTTGACCTTTCCTCCTCAGCTAGTCTGTATAGTGCTGGTTTAACTCTGAAAGAATCAGTATTAGCTTTAGATGGAGGATGGGCATCACACAGTGAATAGTGTTTGACCCTGTGTCTTGAGCGGGAGAAGAGGGGGTGTGCCATGCATACGTACATATATGAACCATGTTTATTAAATGCATGATTGAATGTTGTATTTATTTGAAGTTATTTTCTAATGTCTTTATCTTAAAAGTGACCTTGTTCCTGTTAAAAAGCCTTACACTGTGTGATTAAACCTTCCAAAGGGAGAGTGGGAGAAATACTGGAGGAAAGAAGGAGAAGTCACAATCAAATGAACGAACAGCATTCATCTGATGTCAGTACAAACACACATATAAGTAACCATGCTCCACTGAGGTGTGGATTTTTTATCTAGGTGAGATTTCTTCCCTGACAAAACTCCCCTCCACAGCTCAGTTTCCTGCTGGAATGGTCCGTCGCCACACAGCACCAAATAAATCTCTGGTTCTTCCTCTCACAGAAGTCAAATGCATTAGTATGATTTAAAACAGGACCTGCTATGAGCAAAACCAAACATGGTGAAATATTGGCAAAGCCACCATGAGTTTTGTTTTGGTTTGAGGGGGGTGGTTTTTGGTTTTTTTTTTAAGAAACAGCATATGCAGTTCTGTAATATTATCATGAAGCCTTAATCAGACACAGTTTTATGCAAAGAAAGGATCTATATATCAGTAGTGGGTAAGCATATTTGTTCTCCTGAATGTATACGGAAGACACAGATGAATAGGGTTAGCCAACTGCCTTGATTAATCAAACTTTGCGGATTTTTGTGTAATGGTACTTTCCACATATTTTTATTTTTAATAGCTACAGAATCAGAGTGGATTCATTATTCTGCAGTGAATACATTATTTCAGTAATAAGGGAAACAGCGGTCCAGCACTATATTTGATGAATGTTTTCCCATCTGACCAGCTTAGAGACATGATGTGAATGTCTACATCAGCAGGGTCTTGCATGTATGCTCATGGATGCACCTTTACATACTGGAACACTGGAGCAGAAGTGACAATCAGGTGATGAACAAAGTTCATCACGTACCAATTCACACACACACATATAAGTAACCTTGCTTTCTTCAGTAGTGGCATTTGACTCAATGGTACCTAGGTGTCATATGGCAGTGTGTGCACAGAGGCAGAGGTAGGCTGATGTATGGTCCAGGGTTTGGACACCCATCTTCCATATCATGTATCCAGCTTTGGAGTCCTTAGCACAAGAAGGGCATGGACCTGTTGGAGCGAGTCCAGAGGAGGCCACCAAGATGCTCAGAGGGCTGGAGCACCTCTCCTATGGGGACAGGCTGAGAGAGTTGGGGTTGTTCAACCTGGAGAAGAAAAGGCTCAGGGCAGACCTTATAGCTGCCTTCCAGTATCTGAAGGGGCCTACAAGAAAGCTGGAGAGGGACTTTATACAAGGCCATGTAGTGATAGGATGAGCAGTAGTGACTTCAAACTGAAAGAGGGGAGATTTATATTACATATTAGGAAGAATTTTTTCACTATGAGGGTGGTGAGCCCCTGGCCCAGGTTGCCCAGAGAAGCTGTGGCTGCCCCATCCCTGGAGGGGTTCAAGGCCAGGTTGGACGGGGCTTGGAGCAACCTGGGCTGGTGGGAGGTGTTCCTGCCCAGGGCAGGGGGTTGGAACTAGGTGATCCTTAAAGTCCCTTCCAACGTAAAGCATTCTATGATTCTATGATTCTATGATCATGGTTTTCTCATCTGACTACAGAAAAGTGTCTCAATTGCAGTAAACCTCAATGTGTGCCTGGGAAAAGGGGATAAAACCAGTTTCCTGCTATATGGAGCCACAGTGAGGTCTGATACACAGCGATGCCCAGCGAGTGCAGTGTGGGAGCAGTGGCAGTGCTTGAAGTGGATGGGAGAAGAGCCAGACGTGAACTTCACTCGCTGAGGATGTATGGAGTATTAGTCACCCTCCCTCTCCCCAGCTCTGCCTCTGCTGTGGTTTCCTTGGACAATCCAGGCTCCTACATAGCTTCAAGCAGCTGCAAAATTTTTCCAGCCCCAGTGTCAGTGAGGTGGTTATGCCCTCCCTCTGTGTCCTGTGGTGAGGGACAGGCACTGTACAGTTATGGGGTGAGTGTTTGTACCATCTGGCCCATAAAATTTAGCATTGGAGCTTTACAAAATACCATTATTTGTAAATACAATTACATTCATCAAAACAGCGGTTTGGGCCCCTGGATGCTTAGAAGTACAACCAAAACTACTGAAATGACCTCCAAAAGCACTATCCAGCCCCCTTAGGGTAAACATCCTTCTTGTTGTTTTCCACTAAGTCTTCTGCCAGTCCTGGGGAGAGGACGCCAAGCTAACATGATTGTTGCTCCATTCTGCCCACAGCATTTCCTAGAGGAATGCGCTGTTGAGGGAAAACAAAAATGATGGAGAAAGCAAGTCAAAGCTTTCCTTGAGAGTATTTTGACCAAGGCATTTGAAATACAGTGAGTTTTGTTGTTGTTGTTTTAATGCTACCGCTTGCTTACTGTGTTGCTTCCAATGTTTGCACTGACCAAGGAGAGAAGAAACAAGAGGGAAGCTGGAGTGGCAGGGGGAGCTGGAGTATTTACCACCCAACCAATCTTTTATTTCCTCTCCTAATGATTGTATGTTTATTGTGCTGCCTGAGGCTCAGTACAAAGTATTCTGGACCGGCGATGAATTAATCAAATTAAATGCTGTGACCCCTTTGCTTTTTGGGAGTGTTACAAGACTCCCAGCACCCTGCCTAATTTCTGCCTCTTACTTTGCTCTCTGTCCAACCGTCAAGCAGTTCTTCCTTCGCAACTTGGCGGCTCCCAGCTATTTATCTTCGCTCTTTCTGGCGAATGCCAGAATGTCTTGTTTGAAGTTTTTATTTAGACCACTGCTGGTTTATGGAGTTCTGCAGATTCCGCGTTGGGTGTGCAGCAGCTTCACATCAGACACAATTGGCTTCTGCTGGGCTCTTGGCTTTAAAAGGCAATAAAGAATCACAGCCGGATTCTCGTCTCGGCCCAATGTAAATCAAGTGTCTCCGCATTGAAACTGGTGAGGTTGACTTCTGGAGTGAAGTTTCTGTCAAGGCAAAAAGAGGGTGTGGGGCTGGGAAGTCCCATCCATGGCTTCAATGGGGATATGCTGAAGTCCTTGTGGCTGTGCTCTACCTGCCAGGTGCCAAAAACAGCCTTGGTTCAGCTTTTGTAGAGTTTTTCTTAGCTTGGAGGAAGAGGGTGTGTTGAGATTTTGACAGTGTGCAGTCTGGATACTTTGTTAAGTGGCAGTGTAAGAAGAGTTAGGCAGAAAAGCGTGTGCTATAGCTCTGGATTGTACACAATATGATTTTTTGCTTGAAGGCACTGATAATCTAGGTACAAGGTGAGAGATCTTCTCAGATGTACGGAGGAAGTAAAACAAAGCAATGACTGTATCTTCCCTATTAACCTGCCGATCAATGTGACTCAAAGCTGGGCATAGGACAAGCTGAGCTCGAGATATCTGCTGGTGAGTGGGATCATAATGCACTCAGGGCAACCTGCGTCCCATCCAACCAAACTGCAAAAGTGAGAGCTGGGGTCTGTGACCTCCAGAGCATGATCTGAGGCACCTTCTCCATTCCTGCTGCCTACCGAGAGTTTTATATTCATGTATCACAGCAAAAGCAAGCTGAAAGAACATTATCCCGGCTGTCTTAGTCTGCCTGATTGCCATAATGACGCTGAACAACAAAAGGAGTGAGAACGCCCTGTTTTAAGGTTTCACCGAGAAGGAAATGAGAATAATTCCCCTATAGATCAAGGGCTGTGGGGAGGGGTGGGAAAGAAAAGCTTTGAGTCTCCATGGAGGAGTTTTTACACAACCTTAAAGACTTGAAAAGACCCAAGGACTCATAATAGGAATTGTTAGTGATTTGTCATTGAAAACATGCAGCTGGCCATGGATCCCCAAAAGCTTTTGCAGCAGCACTGAGTCTGACCGAGGTTTCACATGGGGCCATACTGATTTCAGGAGGCTTTGGGACTATGTGCAATGCAGAGTTAACTGTCAAGCAAGAGCAGGACTAGATGGCTCAGAGGGATTTGCTAATGAGCTATAAAGCCGTGGGTCACTGGTTGAAATTTAATCTGCGAGAACAGTGACAGAAAATCAAATAAAAGCGCTGACGTCAGAGTGATGCTGGAGCAGCAGCAAAAGCGTTGCTGGTGCTTTATGCAGCACACACAGGCAGCTTAAATAAACTAGAAGCAAACTGAATAACTTGTCTGGTTGATCCCAATTGCAAGATATAGCTCAGCCAATTTATATTATACCTATCAGTAACTCACTTTTCTTGGTGCGTTTTTTTGTGAATGACAACAGCATATCTCATCACAGAATCTGACCCAAACCCAACGTTGTATTGCACTAGAAACAGAGTTGTAGAGACATCTAGGTAGAATTTACTCAGCAGCGTCATGGAATGTGAATCAGCAATGTACCACAAAGCTCAGTAGTTTGCAGTTCTGGTGATGGAGCATTTTGACATTAGGTCCCACATCAAGGCCAGCAGTGATGGCTTTCCTGTTCTTGGGTTGTTTGGCACTCTCCCAAAGATGACTTTATGGTTTCACCATAGCTTTCTCAGGCCTGGGGAGGGCCCACATTACTAAGGTTAAAAAACCAGCTATGCTTTTCACAGTTACTAGAGGGAAGATTGATGACAAAAGAGACAAAGGCATGAGATGTCCTCAGCAATGGTATTAGTACTGCACAGGGGAATCAGTGCATTGGGGCAGGTAGGCTTGTGCTGATGCTCCTTACCCTACTAACATGTTCGTTGTCCTTTTCACTGAATTTTAGGAGCAACTCAGTAGTCCTTCCTTTGCTCCCAAGCAGCTGGGCTGAGGATACAGAGTCTCTCCAGATGGCACAGAGCTGCTGTTTCAGCTCTGTGTCTTTGGCCTTCCTCGCCTCCAGTGTAGGCAGGGAAGGAAGCTATAGTCAGCATTGTTTTCTGTGCCAGCTATGATTAGTTGGCATAAAGAGCACTTAAGTAAGTTGACACAGCCTTTGAGTTGCTTGGTTTGCTTAAAAAAAGAAAAGAAAAAATCCCTGGACTGCTCCACGTTCTCTTTGATGCCTGAAGTCTAGTCTGCACCAGTAAAACCTTGGGCTTATCCCAGAACTGGGACGCGGTCAGTTGCAGAATGTTTCTCATTGTGATATTTATTTATTTTCTATTTAAAAAAAAAAAAACAAAAAAAAAACCAAACACAACCAACTCTGGGAGACCAACAAGTTTAAAAAAAATGTTAAACTCCAGATTCATGCAGATTTCCTGTTTTGCTTCTTAGCAAAACCTCAAAACCACTTTGAACAAGTTTCCCACCTCAACTGAAGGTGGAGCTGTGTACGCCCCACACGTGGCCTCCAGAAGTGCACCCAAGGACAATAGCACATCTCCTTTGGCACTGTGGGGACAAATTTACTGCTACCAGGGCAGTCAATACGTGCGCCTGTGCATGACTGCCCAAAAGAGCTTCTGACTCAGCCAAGTACATTGGAAAACTTTAACTTCTCTATTTCCAATAAAACAGACTGAATGGTAGACATGTGGCAAAACAGAAGCTGGAGAGACTTGATAAAGGGGGTGCCTCTCTGAGATGCTAGGCAGATATTGGCTGTTGTTGGTACGCTGGGTGATCTGTCGTAATTTCGTTGATTTGATCTGGTAAGACAACATCTCAGTAAATAGGAAGAGCAGAGAAATCTATTGCACTGAAATTAATGGTTGTTGCCTGATCTCCTCCTAAATGAATTCATTGCTATCTGAAGCAATGCATGCATTTTGCAAACGCAGCATTCTTTGGCTCCTACAGTGCATCATGACATTACTTTAGGCGGTAAGGAAGATCTTACTTGTGATATAGTGTGCTGTGGTTGATAGTAAAGCAGCTAGATGCCTGGGAACTCTGGATGGAGCTATGGCATTTGGGTGTGTAATTCTAAGTAACAATAAGCAGTGCTTAATATTTCCTCCCACACTAGAAGCGTACCCATTAAAAGTTTAGCCAAGTCAGCTGTGCAAGTTCTTGCATAAAAGGACAAACTGTTAAAACGCTAATAGGAACCACTCTTACGTTAAAGAGTGGGTAGAGCAGGATGCATTAACCCACATTTTCCTTCCCTACTGCTAATCGGGAGAGAGTCTTGCTGAGATCAAAGAAACCACTAGCAGGTAAAAATGATAATAAATGAGGCTCCAGCCCAGGTTCAGGACTCCTGAGTCTTTCTCGCCTCTGTTTCTGAGGTGCTGCATAGTTTGAAGAAGTTAGTGAATGTGATTTAGACCATGAGTCAACTTAAGTCCCCGTGGGAATGAACTGGATGTGTCTAAGTCCCAGGGAGTGACTCAGTCCATTTCATCTGAAGAAGAACCTACATCCCAGAGAAACAGAGTGTGTATATAAATCTGGTCAGTGTGTTTTGGACTTAAGAGTAACTTAAGCACATAAGCATATGTTTTTGCATGTGTTCAGTGATCGACAGGTCCTGGGAGTCCATCATGACTCACAAGTGGGTGAGGAGCTGCTAATGTCTCCCGAGCTGTTGAAAAGGGCTCATTTCATTAAGCCTCAGCCTGACCAACCCAACAGTTTTAGGTGACACTGAGCTATCATGGATCACCTCAGCAACAGAAATTTGGGAAATTTGAGGATATTGTTTTTGTGGGCCAAACCAGAAAGAGTCCATGCCTCTGGACCGCTTATTACAGACTGGCTTGAGAGATGAGACTGTCTGTAGTGGGCAGACCGATTCAGGCTGCACAACATTTCACCCTGATCTCTATTGGGCCCTGTAGACCTGGGGTACAATTATAGTTATTTCTGGGCTTTTTTTCCCTAATACAGATGGCAAAATAGGGGCTTTTCTGCAGCCGTCTGCTTCCTGTGTGCTCTGGGAAGTGGCAGAAGGAATGCAGGGGTTTGAGGACTTCAGGTTAGCATTGCAATATTGCAGCAGGTAAAGAGCCAAAGTTCTGTGGTGCATGTCCACACTGTGGCTGGAGCAGAGCCTGGAGCACACTGTCATCTTGGCCATGTCCAGCTTTCCTCTTGGATGGAAAAAATGGCTCCCCAATGGCCAGCTAACAAGTTCAGAGTGTGGAGGACCTGAATACCAGGATACAGGAGAGGACAAGCCAGTCTGGTGGTATGGAAACATCCAGGCATCCCTAAGTGCCAGCTAAGCCTGATGCATGAGGGAACACCTGTTTCTTGGCCTAACTCTGTTTCTTCATGATATTTATCTGAAAGAGCTCTAAAATAGAGGATTTACAAACAAAAGGCCTCCCCTTCCACTGGGCTGAAATTCTCTGCCTTATGCACCTTACACTTCTGATTGTTGAGCGGTCGACCTTCAGCAGGAGAAGGCAATGCCTCCACTCCAGCCTTACCTGTAGCCCGGTATAGTCTGAGCAAGTGGAAATGCTGGGGTCAGACCCCCTCAGGCTGGACAGCCTAAATCTCTAGTTTTCTATTTTCTGGATAACTGATTAAATCATTAATATCTTGTTCTTCCTCCTCCCACTTATCCCACAACACAGGTGCTTGCCCTTCAGAGCGGAATTTGCATTTTGATTCCCACATAAGCAGGTTTGCATATTGTTGAGCCTTGAATTAAGCACTTACCCAGCCACACTCCTGAGAATAATATTTCCTAGTGCCTACGCTTGAGTGGCTGCATGCAACCACACTAAATCATCCCATGAAGGACCCACAGCCCACCATTCAGTTGATGGAGAAACATGTGAACATCACTCGGGTGCTACTTCAGAGGCATCCATCTCTGCGTTGCTTGTATAGTTTGCATAGGCACCTGCCTTAAGTGATCTGAACCATTCTGCTGGAGCCAAGCACCTATTTTTTTTTCAGATGTTGCAACAAATAGATTGAGTGCCTAAAGCTGGCAGTCTCAATCTAGCCTTCAGGGTCTCCACATTCACTGACTGATATAATGATATAATAGTCCTTCCCCAACTCAAAGAGCTGTTGCAAGATTTTAATTAATTAATACTGGCAAGGCTTTGAAATGTTGGAAATGAAATGAGGTCTATAAATGAAGTATATTATTATGACTTGATGGCACTTTCTACTTCGCTTTCATACCATACCTGAGCACAGAGCATCCTCTGATTCATCATGAATCATGAAGAAGCCTACTTAAAATGTGAATACTGTTGATATATTTATACTGGTTAAAGTGTTCCAGGGAAGAGACATTACTTCTCACTCCAATAATGCTGGCCAAAGAGCTGGCAGTTCCCTCTCTTGTTTTCTTCCTGTTTCTCAGTATTACCCCATCTATACTGGAGTCCTCAGTCACCCAGTGCTCAGTGTTTAAGCAAGACGTGCCAGAAGGTAGCTGGAGATGTAAGAGTCCTACTAGGATTTGCGCAAGACATATTTACTCCTCAGTGACGGTGTTGGCTAGTATAGGTTCTCATCCTGAGCACTGTAGTCCCCCAGGTAGCTTTTGGTCTTCCATTTCTTTAGTAAGATTGATGTTAATTATAGCCATGCAGTTTCAATGGTGGGCAAGACACCCAAGAGAAGCTGGTATATCCAAAGTCCTTCTCATGTTTAGCATAAGATTAGCACACAAAACTCCTTAAACTAAGTTTCTTGGTAGGTCACATTATTTCATCAAATTACAAAATAGCTCATCAGGTTCCTAGTCAGGTTTGATTTTCTTTATATGTAAATTCTTAATGAAAAACACTATAAACTTACTCATGAAACACTTCACCTCCACTGCTATGTCAAACACAGGCAAATGCTACAGGGTAAAGACAGGAGAGAGGCGGAGCATCTGCCACACCCAAGGGAAGCTGCCATTCAGCTAGCCACCAAGAAGAGATGGCCTCAGGAGGAGGTGGCTGGATGGCCATGCACATGGCTGGTATAGTCCTATCAGCAGGTCCCCTGCATCAGGGACAGCTCTTTTCATGTTCATAACATGGTACTGGAAGCTTCTGCTGTTCTTGGCTGTGTGAAGAGGGTTCCTGGCGTTGCTGCTTGGCCTTCATGCACTGCACTGATATTGTTCAGTCCGCTAAATTGGACTGAATGAATGGTCCTTTTGTATTGACCCCTGCCACAGAAGAAAAATAACTTTTCCAACCCTTTACTGAAACGAGAAAGCATCATCCCTTCTGTTATTATCATCCTTATCTCTTATGCCCTCATCAAAGACAGGATTTACATTTGCCACTAGGACAATTCCTAATTCAGGAGATAAGAGATGCCTTGAAGGCCAAGTAAAATTTTACTAATATAAACTGTCCAGTGGTCAATGGAATCTCATGTAAACTGGCCAATTTGAGTCAAGCTCAGACAGAATTGAATGCCACAGGAGTGCATCTTTCGGAGAGAGTCGACAAGCCAGTGGAGTTTGTGCTCTTTTTACATATGCTATTAGATATTAAATATTCTACCTAATTTATATGTGATGCTTTTCAGAAGTAAATCACAGACTGGTTTTACAAGAGAGCTCAGTATCTTTACCGTCATTTCATGGGTGGATAAAGGAAGGTACAGGGAGGTCTAATGCCAGAAGGTCAGTGTGAGAGTGAGAAACAGCTAATTACAACAGACTTAAATGCATCACTGTTCATGAATGTCAGTAATTCTTATTGCAGCATTAACCGCAAAGTTATGCAGAGATACCAAAGACAGAAATAGAGCAGTACTGACCTGTGCTCTACAGATAGGGATGTGCTCTCCAGACACTTTTTTTTCCCCAGAACTGATAAATTACTTAAAGAAGAGCAGGTGCCATTTCTCCACCTGGGTGACTATGCCCAGAGGCAATAGAAGTAATTTTTAGGATAAGGTTTCCCTTCTATTTACATCAAGTTGGTAGCAGTGCTTATTTTAACACAATTGCCAAGCAACTTTATTTTTAGATCTTTTCAACATAGTACCATTTTGTAATTCTTGCCTTGTTTAAAACAAGTAATGACATTTCAATGGGAACATGAAATTCACTGGAAGAATTATTGCTGCCTCACAAATATATATCGATAGCCTAAGAAAGCAGTGATCTCTTTCCCATAATGTGAAATGCTCCAAATCTATAAAGCATCCCTAACAGTTTACTTTAAAAGACCAAGCCACAAGTTGGGTTACCTTTCAGTAAGAACTTTATAGATTTTCCAGCTCTTAAGGGGTTCCTTAGGGAGTCCTATTTCATCCAAATGACATCGTTCTCTTGATGACTATCACACTCCTATAGGAAAATTTGCCAATGGGGCATAATCTCGGTTTAAAAGGTCCTCAAAAATAATATAAAATTGAATAGGAAAGAAAAAAAAAGACAAGAAAAGGAGAAGATGGAGTTTGTGAAATTCACACAAATTAGAAAAACCCAGTTGCCATGAAGACTGATCAGTCACACGTATTTCTATAAACATGTGTCACCTTGATGTACTACACTTCCATGTTTTATTCAATTATTACATTTCAGAAGAACATAATAATTACCATACCGCATCTACCCATCCAAAGAATGTGGAAGAGAAGACATATAGAAGAAGAAAACGGCATGATGTGTCGGTGGAAGGCACCTCTTCCTCCTTACCCTGATTAACAGATTGGCTTTTACCCTTGTGAATCACTTTTTATATCCCTTCTTTCTCTCTCCCAGCGTAATAGTAAATACTCTTACCATCTACACTTCAGAAACTCATGGGGGTCTTTTTGTCTTCATAATACTTTCAATAAATTCTTCCACAGGAAGAGAAAGTTGAAATGTGACCAGTCTATTAGAAACGAAAACATTAAATATGAGAGCCCTCATGGAAACCAGCTCCAGAGTAATAGCAATGATTCATAAAATATGAGGCTCGCCAGAGAGAAACTGTGGGCACAGCTAAGATTTCAATAAAGATGAATCCTGATTTATACTAGGTAGGACCTCCATAAAGACACCTTTACACAGCCTAAATTCCTTCTGCCCTCGGTGTTGCCAAAGGAGATGAAGTTTAGAAAGAAAATTCAGTTATCCATTAGTGGGCAGCTACCTCTAAGGAGGAGAGTGACAGTTGTGTAGTGGTGTGCTGAAGTTCCACACAGATTTTAGGAACTGGAAGACAGTGGGTAGCATTACAACAGGTACTTGGAATTGCCCTAAATGTGGTATATTGTTTCCCAAATTTCTTTTGTTCTAACTAGGACTATATAAGATACTTCAAAGACAACTTTAAAGAAATAGATTTTCCAGACTGAATGCTGAGAAATATAAAAGAACCATCTAAAAACGTGCAACCTATGAGTGCCTTTTTTCAGCAATAAATGTTACTTTTTGGGCTGCAGAATGACGTTGTTTCATCCCTTGGGTTTTCATGCACTATTTTTTTTTTTTTTTTGGCAGGGTTCTTTTATTGCACAATGTTGGTACATTTATTTTGACTTTTAATTTGCAGTCTTAGAATAGGACTCTGGTGGCTGAGAGAAGTCATGACAATGAAAAAGATTCCTCTCTGAGAAACAATATTCCATTTTTAACAGTAACACCTGGCCAAATTTTGAATAATTTCTTGAGGCTCATCATGAACATATTTGTGGATCACCTACTAAATACACCCATTAAGGGGGTTTTGATAGTTTAAAAGGCATGAAGAAATCATGTTGGACCATAATGTGATGGCGATATTGTCACAGTAACTATAAAGGACAGAATCTTCATTTTAATTTTGTCTCTTAACATTTATGTAGCTCAAGACCTCATTCCCTAATGCTATGAAGGATACCATCAGGTATGAATGAATGGATTAATAGCTCACCATTTACCCCACTTGATTTTCACTTGTCAGTTGATTTTGTCAGTGGAGCTACACTACTTGCTTTCAGTGTGAATTTATTCTGCAAAACATTACTTAGTTTCCTCTGAACAAGCAAATCTGTTGAGTTTAAAAGGAGACGAAACCAAGAGATGTCTACAGCGCCATTTTTCATGAGAATTTTTTGATGTACAAAAGCAATGTGTATCCTCAGAGCTTTACACAACCTAATAAACGACCAGTTGACACTGTGCCTCTAATTGTCCTCAACTGGAAGCAAAAATGTTGTCTGTGAGCCAAAACTTATTAATTCTATTGGTTGATGAATTTTCTTTAAAAAAAAAAAAAGAAAAGGAGCCAAGGGGGAGCCACAACAGCTCTGAACTTTAGCAAGGACTGCCTCTGCTTTAGGGGAATTTTGATTTTTCCTGCTGTTTTGTTTGTTTTAAAAAAATGGTGATGTCTAATCTTCAGGAACGTACCTCATCATCCAACCCACAAACTGTTGGCAAAATAATAAACCTACACAGAATGTACTGTTAGATTCTGCCCCCCCCCTTTTTTTTTTTTTTTTTTTTACTTCTGCCTTGCAGAGATATAAATCACAGCTTTTTGCTTTTTTCAAATTAAAGTATAGGCTTTGCACTGGATAGTTGGCACAGTTTCTTCTGGCCAAATGTTCCATGCTGCTTCCAAAGAAACTGTGGACACTGAGTTGGCTATAGTTTGTCTTTGAACTCGTTTGCAAAACCTCAGTCTTTATAGGCCTCCAAAAAAAAAAAAAAAACCAAACCAAACATAGTTTATTTATTAAGTTGCAGTTTAACTCTTTTGTGTTCAGAATTGCTGATGATAATTTTATTTGGAGTTTTCAGGTTTTTGATTTGGCTGGCTGAGTTCTTGCTCTTTACCTTTCTTTAGTTTACCTGAATGGCATCACCCTGCCACACAGGTCCAAAAAACCTATACATTTCTGATTATCTTACACGGGCTGAAAAAAGGATCCTGAATATAAAACAATACTTTTGCTAGTTGGTTGCAAGAGTGAGTTTCAAATAGACCATACTGAACTATTCTTGAGCAAATATACTTCCCATTTTATTTCCAGAAGTCTTCTCAGCTACATGTTTGCCTTTATGTCTTTGTAACATAATAGACAAACAGTGCCGCTTTTGCTGCTAAGTTGACTACAATGTACTTCTAAATAGTATAGAACTAGGAACGCACTAGGGGCGCTCTCCTTGAAATGATTGCTGGTTTTGTCTGTCAAATATACTTTAAAGTTCTGATCAGCTGAATGTTCAACAAGAAATAAATGAAAGTTATTGGTATGTAAAACATTGCAGGTCTTGTGTTAGTCTTGGACTTTTCCCTCTAGCATCCTTGTACTGCTTTCTTCTGCAATGCTTCCATCCTATTGATGTGATGCCATCTTTGGTACTCTAACAAAAGGCTATATAAATGTTTGGAACCCAGAACAGATGTTCTTGGGCAGCTTTCATTCAGTTTGCCAAGTTCAGGCATAAAACAAGATCCTGACCGCTTGTGGTTACTGTAGATTGGATCATTTTTTTCAAAGGAAGAGTGAGCGTGCCGGGTCCAATGACTTCCTGTCTTCTGGCATCGCACCACATGTCTTCTTTACTATACCATAATGTTTCTCAAGTTTGCTTTTGTTTCACTCTCATAATTGGCTTTGTATATCCACTGACTGATCTGATTTTCCTATCAAGACAGGGCTGTTCACTCCAGATTTTCGCTAGTGTAACCGAGAGGAAAATTTGGTCCGTATGCTCTGTAATAAGATATATCATCACTGTCAATATTTTTCTTCTTCCCATCACTCCCCTGCCATATGGCAACTTCACAGGAAAGAACTGAACTGCATATGTTCTAAGTAGGACTTCTTCATTCCCTGCAAAATCGAGGATGGTTTTAATACCATTCAGACTTAAAAATGGAGGAAGTCTTTAATCCTTTAGCATGGGATTTTCATCTAATTTTAGCCACCCAAAAGTTAGGCAACCAGTAGAAAGTAGTCATCTGAGTTTCTCCTATAGTCACTGGAAGGAGGAAGCAACTTTGAGGGGGTGATTCATTACATCCTAAGATAAGAGGTGGAGGGAACTTTTATTGTCACAAACATGAGTGAAAATCTCTCCAATATCCACTGGTCTTAATGGTATTGAATTGATGAATCTGTGCTGGCGGATTGAATGGGGACAGAAGATGATTTTTCTGAGCTGAATTTAGCCTGTTCCCTGGCTCAGTTTAAGCTCTCTCTAGATAACACCTGAGCATGACTCAGTGGGCATCATGAGCCAGGGGCGGTTTTCAGTCAGCAAGACACAGACAAGACTGCTTTCTTTTGGGTAGGAAATTTAGCCCTAGCAATAAAGGCCATGCCATCCACTTGCATTCAGGGGTGGAAAATGGATGCTGGCTCATTTTATTTACTTGTGTAGATGTAGTCAAAGAGGTGTACACAGTGAAGAAAGCAGTCTATTAGAATGAAAGATGAACTTGAGTTCATTTTGCATTGTCTGAAACTGGGACTTGGGTGCAAGTAGCAACCCAAGTAGTGGACAAGATCCGCTGTTAGTGAGACTTTTCTTATTAAGCAAATTTTAAAGACACTCATTCCCTGTACCGGTGCTACAGGGTTACTGACAGTGACTGTGGAAAAGAGGGACTGTGGAAAACAACATTCACAAAGAAAGACTTCAGGACCCACGATACCTAAATGACTTTCTAAACCCTATCACACTTCAGATCCCCCTTGAAACCATCATTAGGGAACTGATCTCCAGAGGGTTAGGACCCAGGAAAATGCCCAGCATCACACAAGTGTTTCTGCAAACTTTTTGAGCTCTGCCTGCTGGATTTTAAGACTTGGGACAACTCTGCCTTAAAAACATTCACTGTTCGCCATGGAGTACCCGGATCTGGCAACAAGCAGTGCAAAGTGTTTCAACCACTTTCAACCACCGTTACGAGGCCCAGGGACCACGGGATAAATTCAGATGAATAACCGTATTCCTAAGTTGTTTCCAGGGAGTGTGTGGGTGTTGCAGACATTTAACTGCCAGGTTATTCATTTTTCTGCACTAATAGTTTCCATACTAGCTGACTGACCAGTCTCCCCGATGTGTCGTGTCAATTTTCTTATTAAATACGAAAATAATGAATGTTAGGAATGAGCCTAGAAAGCTCCTCATCTCCCAGATTGGGTCTTGGTGCCAAGTGTCTGGCTGGCATCATCTCCAATACTCTGCAAACAACATCTGCATGAGCATGTCAGTTGTGTAACTCATAAAGTTAACGTAAGTGACTGCCGTGATTTGCTGAGCAGCACTGATTAGAGCTGTTTTGCCAGAGGGAGGCTTTGCAGCATGTGGGAGAGACAGCCATGCCATGCCTTTCCCAGGAAAAGGAAGGGATACGATGGGCAGGATTACCTCATTTGCAGGAATGATTCTGGAGAGATTTCCCTCTCCCCCCCAGGATTCCTCTGGTCCCAGATGTGATTAATGATGCATCTCTGCTGAAAAGATCACTGCTGTGATGAGCTCCGAAAATAAGTGCTTTGGAGGCACCAACCCAGTAGCTGCCTTGGAGGCTGACATGGAGAGGGATAGCATGCCGAGAGACGAGGGAGTCCAGGAGGATGCATAGAAAACCCCAAACCCTGACTGACAGCACATCTTGCTGCTGCTCTGCACAGCCTCTGACAAGACCAATAACTCTGACAAGTCTCTCCTCATGAAAGAAAAGATTAAGGTGCTTCTCCTCCACGCCACAAAATTCGACATGGTGCTGTACAGGATGGCAGTGCAGGGCAGACAGCAGTCTGGACCCCTGTGACTCAAGTGCCAATTGCTTAATGGGAACATAGTGTCATCACCTAGGAGAAAAAACTTGGATGTTAGAGGTGTTAGAGATCTCTGAAAAGAAATCAAGATTTTACTTCCCTCTGAAGACAAGTGTATTTTATATATGCTATCAGGCATTTTAGCAGAGGTTAGACCCACTTTTCTTGTCCTTTGCACCAGTTTAGTGCAGTTGATTTCAACTGATTATTTTAAAGCAGCATATGACAGTTCATTTTTGTAAAAAGGATGAATTTTGGCATTTCTCATGCCAACACTTCATTAGTTTCATTTTTTCAAAAGCATATAAAATTATTTTCAGAAACAGGGCATGTCAGTAAACTGCTTCTAGACAGGTACTGGGAACATCCTTGTTTGCTGTTTATGTTAACCTTGGGCAAAAGATTAGCTCTTGTTCAATATCGGAAACTTTCCAAAGAAACCAGACGGCAATGTGTAAATAACTAAACCACACACGTGAAAATGACACTGAAATATAATGTGCCGGGTCAAATTTTAGTTGGGTTAAGTCAGGCATTTAGAGTAATCCTTCTTTACCCCACTTAAATGTCACATAGGTAAGTCGTGACAGCTCACTCACTGCCGGGAAAAGCTTGCATTATCCTCAAGGATGAATTCAGGACCTCAGGAAGCTACCAAGTCAAATGAAAAACAGAGACAACACGGAATGGCTTAGCAGCTTAAGCCATATGCCTCAGATCAGTCTAGCCATAATTTCAAATGCCAGCAGGATCATTACCAAGCTAATGCAGATCTATTGAGTACTTGGCCATTTACTACAGGCAGAACAAGTCCTTTGAGTTAAGTCTTAAGAAATTAGATCCTCTGGGGTTTTAATGGTTATTAAAAATCACAGGATATTTTCATAAGAGGAGGAGTTTGTTAATCTTATGCCCTTAACCAAATTAGCCCTTTCCTCCTACAAATACACTTTCAGTTCCTTACTGCAAAAGGAAGATGGGATAGGAAGAGGGAAAAAAACTCTCCAGTGATGTGCCTTACCTTGCAAGAGCCGTACTACTTCTATCACTGCAACTCAGAGACACTGTGGGATTTTTGCAATGAAAGCCCTAAGATGTTGTTGCTGGAGTTCCTGTACCAGTGGCTGGGCTACAGCCCCCACTGCCTACTCCGCATTTATGATAAAGCACTGGTCACCTCTTGCAGATTCAATTCTCTGGGTGCCCCAGGCACCTGGTATCCCACTCCAGCAAACAGTGCCCGCTGTGGGAAGGCTGCGCTCACCTATCCTGCAGCTCTCATGTCTGCTTTGTAAGCCCAGTCTGGTGGCTGGTTTATGAGCGCAGTGAGCAGAGCATGGCAGAGATACGGAGAAGACTAATGCAAACACTTGCCCGCATAGGCTGTGCTTTTTATTATCATCATTAGCCCACAATAACAAGGGTTGGTCAGGGATCAAAACCCTTTGCAACCTAATTATAAAACACAGGTTGAGGGTAAAGGTGGATACAAGAACAATAAGAGCGTATTGGTCAGTTTGACAGGAGGGACACTGATGTGACTGAAAGGGATTGTAAGTACTACAGAGAAGGAGAGGTGGAAGGCAAACTGGTTAATCACTCTCTGGGTGATTAGAGGAAACCCCATCAGAGTGTAAAAAATGCCATGGCAGAGAGTGCAGAAGTGTTTAATTTGAGAAGTATATGGAAGGCCAACGGAAAACAGTGTGGTAGATTAATCACAGACAGCAGCCACCATTTACATAGAGAAGGAGGGATATTATCCTGCTGATGGGATGTGGAAGGGTCTCTGATATGAAGAGCTGGGATTCAGCCCCAGACACAGATACCTGAATGCAAGCAAAGGCATTAAAGAGCAATTTGGGAGGAATGCAGAGGAAAGCCAAGGTGATAATGAAGATATGACTGTGATTACCACAGTGTAGCTTCTCCATTTCTTAAAGATTACGAGTCAAGACTGGGTGCCTGCTGGTGTGTATTCACACAAAAATAACTTGGCTTGATAAAAAGATATTCATTGAAATGCGATCCCTATCCTTAAAATCTGAGCATCTCTGTATTATGATTTATTGGTGTTCTGTATTTCCATCTGTCGTGGGTAGACCTTCAGCATTTCCAATGTCAGTGACTCAGTGCTGCTGATGCTGGGAAGTGGGCAGTGATCCAGCCTGGAGTTCTTCAACATCCTCCTATGAAACACTGGCAAGATTCAGAAACGCTAAGTGGCTTTCCCAAACCTGGATTATAACTAGCAATAGGAGCCAGATCTCCTAATTCATCATTCTTTAGCAACCCACTGATAACATTCTCATGGCTTTGTTTTAATGATCCATTATTTTGAAACAGTAAAATGTTGGAAAATTGTCAGAATACTTGAAAACAGCCAGGGAAGTTATGTTTAGTGGATCCTATAAGTTTTAATTCATTTTCTATGTTAGCTTTTTATTGAAATAGTTCACCCCAGTAAGGAAAAGTGCAAGTTGCCTTTTTCCTTTCAGCTTACCCTTGTGGTGAGAAAAACAACGTTTGAATTCTTAATTTGGAATAACTCTGCCTGAACAAATAATAAAACAGAAGCATAAACTTATCTGTAAAATAAAGATCTTGGAGGATTTTGGGAAGAACGTTTGAAAGATCAAAACATTACAGGTTTCTCACCATCACTGGGAATTGAAAAATAAACAGAATTAGCCAGAGATCTAGCTGAAACAAAACAATTTCTAAGGAAAAAAAAAATCCTCCTAAATACGTTATTCTCTTTCTAGTGTTATATTAAGCCAAAAAATCATGCTGGTGTTGAACGAGCTATTTATACCAGTTCAAATCCAAAGAATTTTAACAAAGATGAAGGAGGGCTTTTATGTACCATTATCAGCCAAAAGCTTCAGAGCATTTTCCATTTTTAATTACTTCAGCAGCATGCAGAGCAACAAAGGATAAGTTTGAACTATGTTGCATGGTTTATGAAGTGTCAAAGCCTAATAACTGATATAATACATGGCGAATACATGGCTCAAAAGCCTAAGGAAGGAATCTGTTATTCCAGAGATTTCAGTCCAAATCACATCCAGCTTGATACTCGGTGAAAATTGCAATGTAATGGATTTTCAGCCTGAAATGAGTTGGTTTGCAGTTAAGATCCTCCTGGAGATATGGTCAAAGATTTGAATCAACATGACAGTTGCCTGTCCTTCTGGAGGCAGACTAGATGACGGGTTAAGATTAGATATATAACTTTTAGGTGGCTGGAATATGAGATAAATTCCACCTTCCCTTACCTCTTTCCTCGTCTTCTGCACTGAGCGCCATCCATCTTTGTAACAGCACCATCGGAGGCACCCAGCAGAAATACTTTGTAAGCTTAGTTGGCAGAGAAGTGCAGGGGGAGCTTCCACTGTTACTAAAACATTCTTCTCTGTGCAAAAGATGTTGAATCTTTTAGAGTTTGATCTCATTCAGCCACCATCCTAGCAATTTATTCCCACCGACTTTCGTGTTGACTTTCACTTGCCTAGGGAAAGCCACACTACGTTTGGGCTTCCAATGAGATGAGTCCCAAGGGTGTTTCTGCCTGAAGGCAGGAAGAATTGTCAGGACTAGGTTTAATCATGATAATGTGGGATGAGAGCTTAGGATCATATTTTTTACTTGGACATTCACATTAACTGCACCTGCTCTGTAGCATGCGTTCAGCAAGCTAGTACTTTTTAGACAGATGTGAAGGCACAGACTGTGTGTCCAGGGAAATGGCAGACTGGCTAGGTGGCATACGAATGAAGAAAAGACATCATGTTGTGGCAGAAACCAGCTATTCAAAGAGCAAAGTATTGGTCAGTCTCATGTTCTGGCATGTTTTATCCAGCAGATTAGCTGGTATTTTGTGATTCTGTTACTCAGCAGCTTAGATTTTTGCTGTTTGTGTCAATATGGATGGGAAATTAAGCTTCAAATAATGAGGGGCTGTGAGTGGAGGCCCTCTAGCACACAAATATGACCTGTCATGATGTTCCCCCATGGGAGAAGAGATCAAGCAATATTTTGTTGCTGGAGTGGGAGGGGAAAACACTTCTGTTGGAGGACCAGACCCATCTGCCCTTGATCCAGCATGCTTATACAGCCAGACTTGCATGATCTCTGCAGCCTCCCAAGTAAGCTGCAGCCTTGCACTCACTTTAGAGCCATCTATTACTCCCCACTGTGTATGTACCTGCCTAAAAATCTATAACCGGTCTCGCATCGAATCAATGCTCACAGTCAACTTGGATCTAAACAAATTGAATAAAGCTAAGAGCTTTGAAGATCCTCTTATTTATCCCATGACAACCAGAGAGACTCCCAGTTCCTCTGCTCCTGACACCTTTGTCAATAAAATCTGCAGATTGCACAATATAAAGTTGTTTTATAATTCATCTCCTTGACAATAACAGAACCTTTGAACAGGAATGCTTTATGTGGTTATTGCAAGAACAGTGCTCAAGCAGAAGCTACATCAGCAAAGTGCAAAAATAATTTTTTTTTCCTCTTGAAGAGTCACATTTCAGGCCATTTTCTGATATAATGAAAAAAATTGGATTTGATTTTAAAGAAGAATTTATATTTGGCTGGCAATTAGATCATAAGTAAGAATCATAGGACTTATTAGATCATATATTCCATTCTCCTTCTGCTACAGGATCATTTTTCAGACCTGAGGTCTAAATTTATTATTTCAAAAGGACAAAACATGAGACTTACGGAAAGTAATGTAAACTGCTGCAGTATTCACCCTTTAAATAATGTTTTTAGACACTATCCCCAAAATTAACTGTTGGCAAAATAAACTGCAAGTCAAAATGATGGGAACTAGATGTCTGTTTTGTTGAGATGAAGGTAATGATCAGCTCACCTACCTGCCCTAATTTGCGTTCACAGCTATTTGTGAGGACATAGTAGGAGATATTTAAAAAGTCATGTCCCAAATTTTTAAGATATATGTCATTTATTCTAAATTTACAGTTACAACTGGAGCTGTGTCAGTCTGTTATGTAAATACTGTGATAAGGTTTAAAATAAAAGGTAGAATTTTCAAAGACAGGCAGAGTACTTAGGCATGAAGTTTCATTCATATCAACGGAAAGTTATATGTCAAAATCCTGGTCCTAGTATCTAGGTGGGAGGATTACATGTTTAAGCAGTGATTTCAGATAATTTAATCTAAAAGAAGGAACTCAAAGTTGAATTTTAAATCTATTCTTAGTATATTATTCATTTGTCTCTGAGAAGAATTCAGCAGATTGTTTTGTTTTGATTTAGAACTTTAATTCTTACCTTTGATATAATTTTAAAAAGCTGACTGTGAAAGAACTGTTTTCAAGAAAGTTTTTTGCCCCATCCCTGGAGGTGTTCAAGGCCAGGCTGAATGGGGCTTTGAGCAACCTGGTCTAGTGGGAGGTGTCCCTGCCCAGGGCAGGGGGTTAGATCTAGATGATCTTTAAGGTCCCTTCCAACTCTAACCGTTCTATGATTCTATGAATGAAAACAATTCTAGAACAAGGTAACTGGACAGAGACGTCCATCTCCAGTTTATCACTTGGCTAAAAGTCCAGGAAAATGACAAAATGGCCAGGAATGAATGTAATTGACACTGATCTAGTGGCATAATAGTTTTCACCTCAGTAGTATTTGGCCAAGGACACTCTGAGGTTTTACCAACAATGAACTAACAAGAGATGTGATATTTCTTTATTTTACAGATGTGTGAGGAAGGCTTAGAAGCATCAAGTGACAGAAAAAATTACCTATTAGCTTCCAATTTCTCTGTTTTGTTTAATACTTGGTAGCTGCGTTGGTGGAGGAGCTGAGTTTTGGGGATTATTTGGAGCCTGCCAGTGCAGCAAAGCCATGTGCACATGGTATAAAATATGCAACAGAACTGCTGCATACTGGTGGGTCTTGTGTTTCGGTGGGACCAGCCTGTGCTTCAAATGTGTCATTATCCTTCATAAGGAAGTTTTGTTCTACTCTTGAATCAGCTTACATTGTTAATGTGCTCATCAGCCAACTTAGAAGGATATACAGACAGCTGCAAGGAATCTAATTAACATTTGACTACAAAAGAAGAAATTACAATCTACTATACTATTTAATCTGTCAGCGAAGGTCTGGATTAGAAATGGGTTCAGTATTTCTCTGTAGCTTTTCCTCTGTTTTAATATAATAGAATCATAGTCATTAGAGGTGGAGAAAACTTATTAATTTATCTTGTCCATCTAGCACTGCTGCTACTTTTACCCTTTGGATAACCCTAAGAAAACCTCTTTCTCTATATTTGTCTCCATCAAACACCTGCAGATTGTTATCATCTTTACTTTTAGTCATCATTTACTCTGGCTTAAGTAATTCATGAAACGTTTCCCTGCAAATCAAAACTTCCATCATTCTTTCTATGTTCTTTTCTCCTTAAACACCTTACAGAGTTCCAGCATTATCTCCAGCATGGTAAAGACTGCTTGTCCATAAGAAGCACCTGTATTCTATATTAAAATATATCTACTATTTAGCTTAAAGTCAGTATTAGTGAAGGAATCATTCAAAGTCACTCCATGGTTGTTTTTGTTTTTTTTTTTGTAAAAGAGAAGAAAGAATAATTGCATTTCTGTGTGAAAACTCCTCTCTAATGCATAGAAGGTAGGGGAAAATGTATTATAAAGCACAGAGCAGTTTGAAAAGGATTAGCTTTTTCAGATTAATCTGAATGTTCAAAAGGCTTTTTTCTGAACAAATAGGAACAAACAACAAATTGTTTGGATCTGAGAGAGCAATTGTGTTGACAGCAGACATATGAATGATACTGTTTTTACAGATGGACTGGTAAGAAACAAATTGAAGCTATTGATCTGTATTTGTGTAGGATCCTGCTAAACAGAAAGCTTTGAGGGCTTTGCCATTAGCAGCATGGGTCATTTTACCAACTAGGAAAGGCAACACACTCTGTTTCTGTCATACACGCTCCATTGCTAGCACAACAGAAGATGCCTAGTCTTCAAAAAATGTCAAGAGCCCTTCTGTAGAGATGGGGATAATCCTTTTCAGATGTAATTAAAAGCCTTTCCTCTTCCCTCAACAGGCACATGCACAAAAGATAACTCTTTTGAGGCAATACTCCAGCAGGCCGGAAAAAATCTCAGTTAACTTTTTAACTTCATTAGCTTTGCATCTTCTCTTTAGTGAAGACTGAACACAGACTGAAAAGAGTAGGAGGCAACAATAAGTCCTCAGGTCTCAAGTTGATTAGTGTCTTTGGAAGAGCACAGAGAGAAGCACAGATCTTGCTTAAGAAGGGCAATTTTGGGTCTTCCCTCTCTAGAGCCTGTATTGCAAGTTGTCATTAGTGACCGATCTCCTTGGGAATCCGAGCTGGTGGAAGAGAGCAAAGAGCTTATTCATCATCTGGTTGCTGGTGGGACTGGAACCACCACCCATCTGATCCACTGGGAGCATGTAATTGCAACCAGTGGGCAGCAGGAGAGTGCAGCAAGTGTGAAAAAAAAATACCTTAGGCTTTCTCACTCGTACTTTTTTTTTTAAGTAAGTAAATGATTCATGAAATTCATTTGTTGTTACAGGAAGGATGGTTTTATCAGCTGAAACATATTTGTTTCTTGTTTGCTTTGATATTATCAGACTTATGTAGGGGGATCACGTTTCAATGACATCCACGGACTGATGCTAGATAAGGGCGAAGTATTTGTACCTTCATAATCAGTTTCCCCCATATGAAGAGTAACATTTCCCTTATCAGGGAATGGAAAAGTAATCGAGGCATCTGATTTCAAAACTTGCAAATGTATCCCATTTGCCTTCAAGTCACTAGAAGGAGGAAGGTTGGAATGTGTTAACCTTAACCAAATTTTAGATCAACTTATTTAATCTCTCTGCTTCCATCCTCTAATACTCTTACCTAGGAATGCTGTAAGGTGAACTGAAGCACTGTTTTCTTCATGCATGGATTATTCTTATTAATTTTTACTATTTCTCCAGGTTACGTGGAGATGATAAGAAAAAAGTCTATAGCTATAACATCTACTCATGTATTGAAAAAAATCTTTAAGAACTTTATCTACTTAAACAAAATACAGTTAAGTCCCAATTATTCTTTTTATTATTATTATTATTTCAGGGGAAAAAAAAATTGTAAATCGTCAGTCTAGAAAAAATGATCTTCAGGAAGATAGCAACAGTCTACTATAGTTACATTCATAGTTCTCTGCTGTTGTCAACAGAGTTGCATTGCCAGAAAGGTCAGCAAAATACAGAGGAGTACTTATCCATTCCCCTTCTGTTTTTTTCTACATTTCTGAAGCTGGGAGACGATGTTCTCTTTCCATCTGAGCTCAGCCATGGAAAAGACAACTTTAACCACTGAAGTCTGGTGAGAATGACAGTTGTAGCAGGGTTGCCAATATAAGAATTTGCTGAAGTTCAGCACAGATTTAACTGTTAGAGAAAACAACGCTAAATCTATGTTAAAGAGGGGCTATGGAAAGCTTTTCATAATTACTGTGTTCACATATATTATTTAGAGGCTGTGGGTTAAAACTGCCAGATTCTTGCTTATTAGATTATCACTGGTGATAGGGTCTATTGGTGTTAAATAAAGTCTGTGTAGTAGACAGGCTTGAAAATACAGACCTAAATGCAATAAGTGCCTTTGCCCCGAAGTGACATATAGTATGAAATGGCCTTAAATTAGGAATGGAATAGATTTCAAACCTTTTTAAACTGTAAAAGAGATATAATGAGAACACAACGTGAGTCAGAGTTGGTCCAATAGCAGATAGAGATAGCCAAAACACTGTTTCTGGTGGTATCAGATACCAGGAGGGAGCTCTCAGCAGCCACAAACAATTTTCTATTCATAACTGGATGAAGATTGTATAAGACCACATTTCCACACATTATTCTGCAGATTGTTTTAAAAAAGTAAACAGCCCTTAACTACAGCGTGCTGCAGAACTCCATTAGAATGTCTTTTTAGCAAGGTTATGAATTTTCAGTAATTGCTGTGGTAATCCATATTTAGCATCTGCAGGATTACTTTTAATCAGCTTTGAGGATATGATTTGACACCGTTCATTTTATGCTTCAGCATTTAACCAGTTAGGCTGCAAAAAAATGCCATCATTTCGCTGACTTAATTTAAAGCCAATAACAGTAAAACAAACAGTAAGGGTAAGAGGGAGGAGGGAGATTTTGTTACCAGCAAAACATGAGGAAAATGGCCATGTGCTGCTTTAAAAAAAGCACTCATTGGATCAATAATTGTGGTAATAAAATGAGACTTTGTTCTGCTGTAGCGCTTTCCCTCTGTAGATCTCAAGGCCCTTGTGCATTATGAGTCAAGACTAGCATGCATTCTGCATATTTCTACATATTTTTTTTTTTTTTGGTTCTTAAATACATCACCTCTGTGTATGTGTCGTATATGTTATTCCATTGCTTCAGCCTTCCTCCTAGATACCTTATTTTTTCTAATCATGTATTAGGACCAAATCAGTACATTCCTTTTGCTCATGGGGTCGTTAAGGCTTTTATAAGAGATACTTTCTCCAAGGGATATATTGGGGTTTTGCCTAGACAATGGAAATACAGAGGTTGCTTTGCAGTTAGATAGTTTCCAACCAAGGGGTTCTTACCTTGTGCCTTTCCACTGTGTGTTTGACTGTGTTTCCTGAGAGGTGGAAAGGTGTTAATGTCTTTCTGTACAGACTTGGTCACAGCTGGTCCAGACCGCTATCAAAGAAAATATATATATATATATATTAATTATTACTATTGATCGAGAACTTGGTGTATATTTCACTGTTTTGTTTCTGTTTCAATGTTTTCACATGTGACTTCAGTTAACCTTGATGTTATTTATGAGAAGGCATCAAGCTGGGCATTTGCTGCTGATACTGTCTTCAGGGAACCCGGGTCTGGAGTTTATAGCCTGAAGAAGTTGTTAGGATAATCTGTGGTGACCTGCTGCAAAGCACAAACCAAACCCACCACCCAAATGCTCCAGCACAGGAAAGAGTGACTTTTGGTTATAATTTAAATGAAACATTTTAGCTTGGTATTGAACAGGAGGAAATAGTCTGGCAAGGTAGAAAAGCATCAGGCTGTGGAGGATTTACTCTTCTTCTAGTAAATCTCCCCTGTTAGAAATTCGCCTCTTTTTGCAGGTCCTTCTCTTATCTTTTGTTGAGACTGGCTGTCCTCACTCAAAACTGATAATGTGGGAAACAAAGTCATCTGTGCCAGGCAGGTCTGGAGTCTTGAATTCAGATCTTCCCTTTATTTACCAGGGGAATAAACTGTGCTGAGTCGGTCACACAGTTTCACAGTGGTGAAGTGAGTCCTCGAGCCTTACTACACACAGGGTCAACAAATCCCGATAAAAATCAGGGGGAAACTGAGTACTTTCATCATGTCTCTCTTTAAAATCACAGTGTTTGATAAATTATAAGTAGTGGTTTAGTCTATTTACAAGTCTGTCTAAGATAAATTCTTAAGCGCAAATTCAAGTGGCCCCTCCAAGACTCTCCTGTGTGTTTAGTGAAAAGGTAATTGAGCTTAATATTCTAAAAAAAATACGTATTTTTTTTCTCTTCAGCAAGGACAGTAAATCCATAACAGACCAAATGTCCACGCTGCTCTACAGCCAGCCTGCCTCAACCCTTACTTCAAGGTCTGAGAAAAGAGTTCAAAGAATTAGCATCTGTTTCATGTTGTTCTTGTAACAGGATCATCTCCACTAGTGACAGGAATGGCAATATTCTCATTTTCCAGAGCCTGCTTTGTAGCCATTGGGTAGGAACAACTTTATAATAACTGTAGCAGCCTGGGAGGGGCAATATGAAGTTTATTTTTAGCTTAAGGCATCAAGTCCAGCAAGCTATCCGCATGCAATGTTCTGTGAATTGAAAATTAGTAAGTTTGACACAGACTCTGATTTTAGTTCAGAGCCTCTAATTTTTATTAATGTTTTCAGTGTGTCATTGGAGAGGTACAAATGATTTGAAAGGCATATATATTTGAGGAGTTCTTGAATGTGACCTTATCTAAATTTCTTAAAATGCTCAGGAAATGTCCTCCAAATTTGAATGTCTCCTTTAATCCACATTGTTCCCAGGCTTTTTTTCTCCCTCAGCCAATAAATGAAGAATATAGAGTGTTTTTTCTTCTCTACTCCTGAATGTCAATTGACTGAACCAAAGATAACAAGCATAGGACTCTCATGCCTCTCAGATGCTCCTGTGATAACTGCTAGTATCAGGTTCTGGGTAAATACATAGACCTGTTCTTGCTCCAGGTGAAATGAATAATGCAACAAGCATTAATATCACTCACAGCCAGATTATGCTTTAAATCAGACAATAAGAAACTTACAGCTTGGCAAAACCCATTGAGAAAAAAACAGTTGTATAGCAGCTAGGCCAAGATGACAATTAAATGGGAATTGAAAATGTGCTGGATCTCACCTGCGGTGCTGGCAAGGTGTGGAGCCCTGCTGCTGCCTCCCGTTGTGCCTCTGCTATTGGTCTCCTCAAAGACACAAGGTGCAGGACAATGTCAAGGCACAGCTGGCATGTGAGGTCCTGCATGCCAGGACCCTGTGCTGGAAGGCACGTTGCTGGTGACACCTTGCTTCATCTGGGACCATGCATGCCCAATGCTCTCTTCCTCCTTCCCCAGCATTGTTATGGTGGGCTGGAGTTTAGCCTAGCTGACAAGTCTGTCTTCAACATGTTGGAGCGTCTCTCACAGTGCTCTTCTTGCAAGACCTTGAGGCTTTGGTGGGGGTACAGAGGTCTGCTGACACGCAGGGCTGTACATAGTGGGACCTGAAAGCTGGTGAATTCTTGCAGCAGGCCAGAGCCTGGCTGGGAGTCCTCAGCACAACGGCGAAGCTAAGGAAGGTTTCTGAGGGCACTTGCAAGGTGTAAAGAAGCCATTATACCTGGAGAGACCCAAAGATGAGCAAGGTTAAACAATATGAATATGCCACCAGAGACGTGAGCTGGAGAGGACACGTAGAAGACAGCCAAAGCCTGAAAGCCAGGAAACTGCAACGTGGTGCAAAAGGGTTCACGCAGGGAAAACACTGTTGAAATGGGAGATGTTGTCTTAGGGGAAGGTACAGTGGGCAGTATGCTGCCATCTTTCTAAAGGAATCCTCAGCCACGTACATGATGCTGGTGTCACCCACCACTTCAGTGCTACCATGGCTATGTCTGAGGTGGCATACAGCAGTTACACCAGGAACGAGAGGGAGATGAGGCAGTGGAGGCGATTGCATGGGGGGAGGGAGCCGTGTGTGGGCAGGCAGCCTGTGGTGAGTTACAGTGAGAATGAAAGACTCACTGGTGAGTGAGTCAAAGGTGAAAGAACACCATTCAAGACAAAAAAGAAACCTTTTAAAGCCCTTCAGGCTTCAGCAAGAAACTTAAGCGCAAACTCAACTTCAGGCATGTAAGTGGCATCAGTAAAGGCTGCAGGCTGAGTTCCCATTTCCAGCAAGTCTTGTTTTGATAGGTTTGGCAGGCTAAAACGCTAATAGGGGAAAATGCCTCTTTTATAATTTAAAAGGGACTTCATGTAAGTGAGAACGAAGCTCAAGTGGACTCAGTCTGAGCTGCTGGATTGGAGCCTTGAGTGCAGGCCTGTCACAGAAATGTCTGTTGCTCAGATTTCAGTGCTCGTTTTTCTCCAGGAAAACTGTGTATTTTTCATGCACAAGCCTGCATCTTCATTCAGCAATAATGCAGGGCTGTGCTGAGTTATCTGCATTGATCTGTTAAATGAAAGGCCTCTTGCTGGCAGCGAGGCGCAAACTCTCCGAGCCCTGGAGCAAATTGGAACAAGGCAACTCAGACAAGCACAGGCAGTGTCCTGTTACGTATGCGTGTAAGTTTATAACATAGATGTGTATGTGTATACAAGTACTTGAGTAGAAAACATCCAATAACTACAGTCTCCCCAACTTAAAGATATTTTGGGTTGATTTTTATTTGTTCTTTGTTTCAAATTATTTCAAAAAAGAAAATTGACATGGAAGTACTATAGACCAAATATATGCATGCTTATGTATGTAACCTTCAGAAACACTGAGAAGTGAATGACATCCTTAAACATAGACTAGAGGCCAAGAATAATGTTTGTATATGGGGTTGAGAAGTGTGCAGAATATAGTTTTTCATCAAATCATGGAAATTAGAAATAGAAAAGACCTATTAGATCATCCTGGATATTCCCTTGGCATCAAGGTACAGGAGAGCAGGAAAAGAAACAAATAGAAAAAATCTTTAAAGACATAAAATGTTATTTTTGCAGAAATCGCAGTGCAAAAGTAAGTCCTGTGACAGCCTCTGCACTTTATGTTGTGCAGTTGTCAAAACTGATATACGGAAAGAAAAAATAACTTGGAGCTTTCTTTAAATGCCTTGGGCTTTTCCTTTCTCACATAACAAGTTTTACATAAACCTTAATGTTGAGACTTTCTGTCTTGTTTCCAATATTGAGTGATTAAAAATAAAAAGGAGGAGATAATTACCATGACACTGACACAGCAATTTATGTATTCGAAGAATTAAGTATTTCTTGTGGACACCCTGTGAAATTTACAGATCTGCTGTATTGACAAGTGCTTTATTAGTGCCAGTGGATTTATCAAAGAGACTATTGCCTTGCTTAGTCCGTGAGGAAGATGAAGCAGAGGTTAAGTGACTAAGAGGGCCAGCCAGTGCGTCAGTGGCCGAGCCGGGATAAAATTCAGGAATTTTGTCCAAGTTTTCCAGTGTTTCAGGGTTGGATACTTTCCCACGTAGCTCTGAAGGGAGTAACTAAAGACACCATCTCTTTGTAACCACTAAAGACAAGCAATTCTGTAGGCTGGGCACACCTGTACTAACTGCTAAAATCGTTAGAGTCTTCCCTAATTAAGACTGGCTTAGTGCTTGTTGCTAGCAATATATCCCCGTAACGGATATAGCATTAAACATTTTGAAGTGGCAGCCGAAAAGGTTTTAACAGTGTCCACTTTGGATTAAGGGTCTGCATTTTCTTGAAGGTCTTTTATTTCTTGGCTGGTTTGGGAAGTTTCTTTTTTTAAAAAAATGTTGGCAATGCAACTATTGACTTTCAGAGAGAAGGATGAGGAATTTTTTGGTAACTGTAATGATTTTATCCCATTTGCCTTCGTTTAATTTGGAAATGGAAACCATATCTTTAATGTTAATTAGGCAGCACATTACTTAGTCTTCCTGTCCTCGTGTAAATAACAATTAGCAATAATTTAGCAGTTGTACACTCTGGCATCTTCTAAGCCATACCATTGTATACCATTCCAAATTCCTTTGCATTAATTAGGATCATAAGCCAATCAGCACTAATTAAGAAGAAAATAAGTATAATAACAAATGAAACAAAGCTAGTGATTTGTATCTGTTCAGTAGTTCTTTTTCCCTCTGCAGTTTATCAAATAGTTGTAGTGCGTAGGAACTTCTTCTAATTGAAACTAATTATGAGGTTTCCCCTGCTACTTTGAGCCTCATGTTCAAATCCCACGAAGCTCATTAAATAAGTAACAAAGCTGGAATCTTTAGCACATATTGTAACTTGGTTCACATTAATTAGCACCACGTTTTGGAGATGGTAAGAGGCTGTTCAGCAGGAAACGCTACCTAAAGGGACATTAGATAGGAATTTTTGCAGATCTAAGATGCTACACAGTGACCTGAGCCAGGTATTATCAGATATGGATGAAATGTCACATATCCACCTCAAGACTGTATGTTAAATATGGTACTTTTGCAATTCTGTCCATTTTGACCCTGTCTTAATCTCTGTTGCTATTTGGAGCAAGCACCTGGGGAAATGGAGATACTTAAATACAGAGTCATTACATCTGAAGGTCATTCCCGTCTATCGGTGGCTGTGTCATAAAATATCATATATTTTCCACTGCTGTTTTGGGTATCATTAGCACCATTTCACTTTCAGAAGCGGTCAGCAATCTAGATGCCAGCATCTTGGCAGATCCCAGGCCTATTTAACAGACTGAAATTGCTACATGATGTTTAATGATGCTAAAAATATATATGTGCTGTCTCCATTTAGTTGTATGCAGTAATTTAAGGGTAGGCAGTCGGTCTGTATTGAATGCAGCTCAAGGTGGGTGAAAGAAATCCACAGAACTATAGTTTTGTGTTTTCTCACTACAAATTCACCTCATCTTAAACTCTTTTCAGTACAATCTTATGAGACAGGGCCACACACTGATCTTCCAACAGGCTGCTGCCTTGCTGCTGTACTGCCACTCTCAGTCTTCACGGACAAAGACACGAATGACCTGATCTTATTGGAAAATCTCACATGCCCTGAAACCAGACTGAATTGGAACAAATCACAGTCTCATTTGTGCTTACACGCTACCCCTTTCCAGCTGACATTGCTTTGAGATTGCTAATTAATTGGCTAATTAATTAAAATACCC
Source organism: Dromas ardeola (assembly GCA_013398915.1). Taxonomy (NCBI): domain Eukaryota; kingdom Metazoa; phylum Chordata; class Aves; order Charadriiformes; family Dromadidae; genus Dromas; species Dromas ardeola. The sequence continues at coordinate 193,852 of VYZM01004448.1, read as the reverse complement.
TAAAAATGGTGCAGTAACTCTGACATCTTCGATATTTTGTAGTTGTTGGATCTTCTTTGACTTCCCAGTTGTGTGTGTGCAGATTGCCAGAGATCTCTCACCCCATAAAGAGCCCCCAGTTGGTCTTCTTGGGACTGTGAGTCTGGCCCAAAAGCCACGCACAGACTCAGGATCACGCTCCTGAGGCATTACCCATGTTTTTTTGCTGCCTGTGAAGACCATGTCTGGGCAGCTTGCAGACAAGGCAGCCAGGTTTCAGGGTCCAGTGGTAACTGGAAATGAGAGCTGGTCACGTTTTGGGCAAAGCAAGAAATGTCCTCATGTAAATAAGGAGCAAATAAGGGCCACTGCCCTTTTTCCTCTATGTTTCCAGACAAATTGTTTTCATTGAATAACTGTTATCATTTGAAGTACTGTTTAAACAAGTACTGAGAAAAAGACCACAAAGGAGCATTGCAATCTTCTCAGATGAAAAAAGAGGAACGGTGTAAATTATGAAACTGAAAAAGCGTGCAATCCTAAATTATTGAAAATATGTAAAATGCCTCTTCTTGAAATGTGATGGTCACCAGGTGGAGACACTTCCAAGGACACAGTAGATATATTCATGAAGGCAATCCACAAATCAGGTGGGTTTTTTGTCTTGTGATGGATGAGAAAACCAACACACATGACATATACAGCCTGCAGGTTTTCAGTGTGGGTACATCAGAGAGTATAGGTATCCACTCTATTAGAAAAGTTGTCCTCTACCAACAATGAAAGATGTAGTCATTCACCCAGATAACTTAGTCCACAAGTGATCATATCTAGAGGACTGAATTGTTCAAATACTTCTTCATGAAGTTGAATACACTGGTGTCAACATCCCATTGCCCTGTTATGTGTGACAGCCAAGCAGGGTGTGGAGGTTGATGTGTTTCTCCAAACTGAGCAGTGAGTTGAAGGACTTCCTTTTCTAAGGAGTTAAGGTCTGTCTTCAGTAAAAGCCTTTGGCGATTTCCTGGATGTCAGAGAAGCAATGTGATGGGAGGTGTCTCCAAGGACTACTTTGATAATCTGCCTTCTCCTAACACCACCCTCCAAGAAGCAGAGGGAGCACGCTTGATTTTACACTTTTAATCACATTAGGTGTTTTTGAGGAAGACATAGAGAAAAAGATCTTCAGCTGCCCATGTTTGTTTTTCATTTTCAAGCACTTGGAGAAGTTATAGAGAGGAAAATGGCTACAACAGGCTCCCAGTCTCTCCCCTGTGCAAACTAGAAGCTTTGGTATACATTAAAATTAACATATAGTACTCTATTTTCTGTAGCATGCCTCTAAAAGAAAGAAAACAGAATGTTTTTCTTAGAAATATATCAAACTAGTTTAATAACTGGAGCAGCTGGTCCTGCAGGAAACCTCCTAAGGTTTGCTGCTCGTCAAAAGTACAATTCTTCACATTAGGTTTCTTTATCTGAAAATAAAATGCCTTCCAATTAAAAATGTAAAAACATAAAATAAAATTGAAGTTTAATTTGATGTTTCCAATGGAAAAATGTGTCTAAAAAGAAGTAAAAGAAGTAGGAAACTAAGTTTAATGAAATATTAAATTCCTATTGCATTGTCTAAGCATATAAATAGCTTGTTTCTGAGCAACGCAAAAATGTACAAGTGAGACGGTCCAGTTTCTGTGTGTTTAGAATCGAAAAGTGGACCCCAGTAAGAGTTAACTGGGAAGACCTGCTCTCAAATCACCTGCTGGTCATCTCAGGCAGGCAGGTCACCTGCCTGACCATTTCAAACCAATGGTTTTATTACTCATGAGCACTTCTAGCCATGTCCTGATGGGGGTCTGAAGGAAAGTAAAGGGAACCAAAGTATTTTTTAATCCTCGGAGATAGCTTAACCAATGGTGCACATAAAGGAAAGGGAAGGGAAAATGAGGGGAATTTGGACTGTACAGTCCTTGTATTGTGGAAAACAGGGCAAAACAGGAGTCACCAGGATGTTTTTTCCTTCTAATGGGATTTTTTTTCCATATACCTTTCAATAGTTTCTAATTATGATCTGTAAAGAAGTGGTTATGCACTGCAGATGGGGAATGCTTGTACTTTCCTCTCTTTCAGAGGCTCTTTGAGGTTTGATTCAGTAAAATCTGTAAAATGTTTTGAGATCTTTGTCTGAAAAACACAAAGCAACAAAAATGAAGTGAATTGCCACCCTTTTCTTCCACAGCTGACCTAGGCAGAGGAATTTGATGTTGTTGAAATTACTGGGCGAAAACCTGGCACATCTCTAAGACAATTCTGCTTTTGCCTTCATCTGAGCTGGAAAGGGTTGAACTTACAGGGAAGCTTACCTTGAGAAATGGAGAGGGAGAGGGAGAGAAGGAGAAAGAGAAGGCAAGAAACAAATGCAGAAAAAAAGCCTCTTTTTTGTGGACAGGATTGGCTTCTGATTTCAATTATTTCTCAGTTGTAAACATTTTCAGGGACAAGGAATTCCTTTGCATACACATATTGCTATTTGCAAAAACCAGGGCCAGTCCAGTGGAATTTTGTTTTTGTCTCAACACAGTCATTTTATTCATCTGGGAGATTTTATTTAATACTCTGGTATTAATGACAGCAAGAAATTAAACAGTTGTTTCACTCATTTTTCTTCTTTTCAGTGTGTGTGTGTCTTTCTTCCCACCACCCTGCTACCCCCGTATCTTTATAATTATGTTTTAAGACCGTAAATGTTTCCAAAGGTAGTGCCAGATTTAAAATACTGGTTGTTATTACAATGTGTGGGTGGCTTTACCCTCTCAGTTCGGAGCCTCCAGCTTTTATCTGCCCTGCTTCAATCCTCCTGCTGTAAGAGAGGAATCCAAGAAAATGAACTCATTTAGGAGAGACGCAGCTTGACTCCTTTTATGATGATTAAGATTATTTCAGTCTGGAGTGACTACCCTTTAGCAGGTAAAACCAAAAATGAAGGGAAAAGAAAAAAAGGTTTGAAAGCTTAAATTTTGATGCAATAAATCAATCAAGCAGACAGCCCTTGTCTCCCAGGCTCATTTTCATCTCATCGCCCTGGTTGCAAGGAAATTACTCCTGTTTCATGCTGCCATGGTGGAGATGAGAATCTGACCCTCATTCTCTGCCAAGCGTGTCTAAAGCAGAAAGACATTTTTGTAGGCTGTCGTGGCATATCCCAAGCCCCGCTGTCCTTTCTGCTGTGTACAGGGAGTGTGAGGCAAATACCTCACTTTGCAACAGGCACAGAGAAGATGACAGAGACAGTGTCATCTCCCCCTGTGTGCTATAAATTTGCAGTCGGCAGGGATGCGAGGAAGGAGGGTGATGTGTGCACCATTTAGTAGGGTTGTGTTGCATTGCATATTTCTGCTGACAGAAGAAGTGAGCGGCAGTCAGTTGCAGCACCTAAAATGCAGGACTCATAGATACCGTGGTGTGCAAGCAGACTCAAACCCAGAACTACTGATCCAACCAGCATGGCGTGAGAAAGGTGGATAAAGAAGAAGTCAGTGGAGCTTTGTCAATGCAATGGCATCATTCATCCGAAAGCATCTACTTTAGGTTGAGCTGAGTTGCCCCTGAAACTCTGTTGGCTATAATGACTACTTCCTGTATTGATAAAAGACTTGCTCAGAAATGAGTGTTTCCACTTGTAGGCAGCCATGTTCCGTCTGATGAGTCCCACCCTGCTTTCTGGGAAGGGGGCAACAAGTGGTGCTTTCAAGGCAGGTTTGTCCTGCCTGGGTGATAAAGGAGTCATATTGGCAGGGTGCTCTGAGAGCGGCTCACTGTGGCACGACAGCTTTTAGAGCTGAGCTGGTCAGTCTCTGACTGCCTCTGAGTGCTGGCAGAGCACAGAGAAACTCATTGCATGCTCTGAGCACTGTCCTGGGAGGTGGTAGTCTTGGGTACCTCTGAGACTGAGGATGGGTTAAACTCACATTTCCCATTTTTCTGGGTAAATGCTGTAATTGCAGCAGTGGGCTTCCCCTGCATTCATGGGGGAAGGGGTGCTGCCGATGTGGGTGCCAAAAAGGCTTTGAAATGGGTGAAGGTGGTGGAGGATGCGTTGGAGCCCAGATGGACCTTTTTGCTCCCTGTTTTCTCCTGGTTAACTGGGGTAGGGAGGTCGTGCTTCAGCGATGCTTTTCTCTGCACCCAACGAGGTAACATAGAGGGACCAGCCAGTCTGAGGGCACCAAATCCTACTCAGCATCTCTGAGTGATGGGATCAGCATTACTGAATCAACACAGCTTTCCTGACCCTTCTCAGGGTTTTTCCTGGAGGAAGGTCTTACAGGAGGAGGCAAGCATCACTAGAGCATCGTCCTTGGAGCACCTCACTGCAGGAGGGAAACTGCGGGGACGGAGCAATTTGCTCCAGGAGCAGGGAAACTCCAGAGTTACAGCAAAAACCCCAGAGCAGCCAGAGACTTCCCATTCTTTTCTTTAGCTGTCAATGTGATTCTTTGTAATCATTACCGTTTCCCCTATATTTGAATGAAGAGGGCCGTAAAAGTTCAGCGTTATCTGTCTACCTGCTCTCCTGATTATCTGTGCTCATATACGACTACTATTGACTCATTATCGGCATGGCACTGATCTGAACTTTGAGTTTAGTGCTCTGTGGAAACACAGTAGCTACCCAGTAATGTAGTTTTTTCAGCAGGCACCCTTTTTTCCATAAGATAAGAAGAAAGTTGTATCTGTTTAGGGCTATCATAAAGTTGTGTTAGTCTCACAGTAAAAAGGAGTGTCTGCTTGCTGTTAAGCAGAGACAGCGTCTTAGCTTTGAAACCAGGGTTTGGATGAACCCAGGTTCTGTTTAATGAAGCCTCTGTGGCTTGCACTGTTGATGTGTCTGTTGATCCTTTAATAAGCAAAATTTTACTGAAATCAGGAGGTTTCCTGATATGTTAAAAATTCTGACAGGTCAACTGCAAGGTTGTAATCTCAGGTCATTTTCTTTGCCCTCCCCTCCTCTGTAGGGAAACAAATATTTCTTCAATCCTTATTGCTTCAAAGCTCTTTGAAACATGGCAATGTGGTTTGAACTCACAGCTATGCAGTCGAAGTCTGTCTCTGGCATTTTGACTTCAGCTGTTTATGTTCCAACTAATTAGCCATAACGTGCTGGACTGGGATAATATATTAGATATGTTATGACTCTTCCCCTGTCCTGTAGTAGGTGGCAATTCTCCATCAGTGACTTGAAAGTGCAAGAGCTGTTTTTTCCCAACTTTTCTGGGGAAGCAAATATTTAAGCTAAAGACACTTGATTTTTGCTACTATGGGTTATGGTCGGTTTTGATTACATTTTCTGTCTCAAAAGCTATTAGTATATTCTAAACACATGTAAGTAAATTCTTAAGTGAGAGCAAAAGTGTTTGGGAAAGTCTGTGTGCCACCCAGACCAGAGGATGTAGGCTGGAAAGAAATTGTGTGAAAGAAAAAAAAAAAAAAAAGTCCATATTGTACCATTTAAGTCCTTTTTACACAAAATAGTCTGGAATCCTGCTGAGACCCCTGACTTGAGTTTGGGCTCTGAACCCCCTACTAGTCCATTAAAAAGAGAGGGGATATTTGCAATGACTGGGCGAAAGCATGCAGCTGTGTTAACGTTTGGAGATTCTCATAACTCAGGTTCTGGTTTAGCAGCATCTGTAAAATTAACAGCTTCACGTTTTGTTCTTCCACAGGAATGGGGAGTCTGCTGAACACATGGGGTCTTAGCATAATATTAACACTTGTTTGCGGAGAGATCACACAGAGAGCTGCATATGGTTGGGTTTAAGCTGTTCCCGGGGTGCTGAGGGCATTTTTGATGAGCTGGGGTTGGTATTAAGACCAATGTGGTTCAGGATATGGAGGTGCTGTGAACTTTTTGGAGTGCCGTGACCTATTTGTTGGACTTGTTTTGAGTCTACAGGCAATCATGAGTGACCTGGCCATTTGCAGCAGCCTCAGGCTTTCTTCTGGTGCTGGCCTGCTTTTTTGTAGGTCTCTGGTCAGCAGAAATCATATGGATGAGAAAAAAAGGTTTCAGGATTTTATAGTTTCCAGCAATAGCATTGCCAACTGCCTAAGCGCTTGTCTTTGCAGATTTCCCCTGCATTGGTGGTGGGAAATGAGAAACCTGATGACTTCCTCAGGATGAACTTTGGGAGGAGAGGAGAGCTCAAAGAGAAGGCAAAGCCACCCTTGCAGCTTTTCATTTCCAGTTTGAGACTTCAGGATATTATTTGTTGCTCTGTCTCCCCACCCATTTATCCACCTGACTTTTCTCACATCCACTTCTATCACATTGTCTGTCCGCAGCGGTCATGGCAGTCCATTTTTGATATATATAAATCGCAATAATATCACAGCCATGGGCTGTGTCACGTTATTGTCAGCTCAATGGAGTTTTATCTGCATTTACTATAAGGCAGGAGGAAACCGCAGTGCTCTGCAACTCCAGGAGCTCAAAACCTGCTCATTTGGAGGGAGACACCATTTGCCCTCTGTCTTTGGCATCCCTTTGCAGGACAGCGAATGTTTTTTCTCACTCCACCTTCAGTGAATCCCTAATGGATAAACAGGGGACACAAAAGCACATAAATAGGTACATAAAATCTTTTTCTTTTTTTCCTGTTGCACAAGGGCCAAGGACAATGTTTCCCTCCTGCCTGCCCCATGTAGTTCACACAGATTTACTTGATCTTTCTCAAAACCACACAAACTTTTGAAGACTTGAGCAAAAAAAGGATGAAAAAAAGACTGACAAGAAAACCTCACCAAAGTCTTCAGGCTTGACTTTATGTTTTTTTTTTCCAATGAATTCCCCAGAGAAGAGCCCCTCACTCTGTCAGAGGGAAGGTGCAGTAGCTGTCCTTACCCCACACGATTTAGGACTTCTGTTGAACAGGTGCCATCGGCACGGTGCCAATGCGGCCACCTCCAACATGCACACACTAGCTTGGCAAATGTTTCTTGACCAGGTCATCTGGCAGAACCATTTGCCATGCTGCGCTGGATAAATTATGGGCTCTGGCCCTCAGTCCCACAAAATATGTCAGGATGCTGTGCATGTGTTTTCTCTCTAATCACCCTTCCCTCTCAGTCTACATGTAGCCCTGATGTCTTTATTTAAAACTTTAGTGGCATAATATTTATGTCCAAACACTTTCATCTATTCCTGTCTCTATTAGAGGAAGGTAATATTTGTTTGTGGGCAGCAGCCTTTTTTTTTTTTTTTTTTTTTTTTTAATTTTTAATTATCACTATGTCCCCAGCATAAATTAGTAGGCAAGTAGCAAGGGGTAAGTTTCTGGAGAGAAGGTAGCACATCGGATCAAGGTCAAATAAAAAATGGAGCTGAGCTACTGCCAGTTCCTTTGTCATGGCCAGTAAGGGGAATTGGGGCCAGTTTTCTTAAAGCCAGCGGAGCTTGTGTTGACGAAGAGAGCCACAGAGACTGAAAGGAGGTCAGTGAGTAATGCGTGTTGGAGCCAGGACAAGGGAATAACAGCACCGAGTGCCTGCAGAGGAAGACAAACAGCAGTGGTAATGTGGACTACGCGGCAATATTGTTAAACTGTTTTCAGCACAAACCTTCCTAAAAGACTGTCGTGCTGAATGGGGCAGTGACAGAGCCAGCCCATTCCTCCTGCTTCCTCCAGCATCTTCCCAGTTGCAGGACCACATCTGCTGTCATTGGAGCAAGTGCCGTGCAGCTTGAGGGGAGATTTTTCTGCCATTATAATTAAAGCTATTATTCTCATACACAGCCAATAGTTAGATAATCTAGGTCATCATGAATGTATAGCCTGGAAGGGTGCTCATCATAGCTGTGGAGAGCTCTTTCCATGGCTAAGTCTTACCGTATGGTGTTAAAGGTGTAAGAGAGGCTATGCAACCTATTTATTTACAGTGCAACGTCATGTTCAGTCCTACTTAGGGGACCCGTTCATCTGCCCCTGTAAGCAGTGACAAGCCCCTGGCAGAAGGACCAGGGAGGTGATCCCTCAGAAACATTTCAGAGAAGCATTTCAGCATAAATTCTTCCCTGACCCCAGCTTTTAATAACCTTAAATTTTTATATACATATACATGTGTATATATAAACATACGTTTATATGAGGAAAAACTTTACGGTGAGGGTGCCAGAGCACTGGAACAGGCTGCCCAGGGAGGGTGTGGAGTCCCCTTCTCTGGAGACTTTCAAGACCCATCTGGATGCAGTCCTGAGTCATGTGCTCCAGGCAATCCTGCTTTAGCAGGGCAGTTGGACTAGATGATCTCTAGAGGTCCCTTCCAACTCTGAAATTCCCTGATTCCTTGATTCGATGATTCCGTATATCCATTTTTATACATGTATAAACAACCTTTCAAAAGTGCCTAGTGCCTTGCTCGCCCAGTTGAAGGTCCTTTAAAAGCCTTTTTCTGCAGATGCTTGGCAGCTTAAGAAAATCTCTTCTTTCAAATTAAGCACTCGCAGCACTGTTCTTCCCACATCAGAAGACGGATTTTAAGCCCTCCCCTTCAGTAACTAAAACTAAATCAATTTAACATCAGCAGAGGCTCGTAGAAGGAAAACCTATCAGACTTTAAAATAGTGTCCCCAAGGGAAGTTGGGGAAACCCAGTCATTTAAGGCTCTGAATGGGTTGACCTATTCTGAGACTGTTGGAAGGATGGGCTAGCTGAGCCAATATGGCTTTTCCATTTCTAATATATCTGACCTAAACTTGGACTGTCGAGACCCACCAACGCAGGCAGATATGCTTTCAAGGAACACACCAGAAAATGAGGAACAGCATTTTTAGTAGGCAGACAAGTCATAACCACAGGATCCCTGGACATTCAGTTGTGGCTTTTTGTCTTCTTCCCTCTCCAACTTCTGTGCTAAGACACTTTGCTCTCCAAAAGTAGAAAGGGCTCAGGCCTCCTACTTCTGAACTGATGTCATCTTGTTTGGGAACTTGGGAAACAGTTAAAGAAAGAAAAGAAGAGACTATAGAAGGAACACTGAAGAAAAAAATGTGCCAGAAAATCAATGTATGCCTTATTATGGTGCAGGTTTTAAGTAAATGACAAATATCACTACAAGCAAGAAAAATAAACTTTGAGTTGGAAACACAGATATTAATATTCAGACATAACTTCTTTTTTCCTCCCACTTAACATGGTCTGTGAAGTCTAAGTCAATAAAGTATTACTTAATTTTCATGGTGATTTTTGAGGATACAAAAGATTCTAAGCCAGAGTGTGGGTACACATATGTATATTTATTTTCTTTTGCATTTCAGTTTCTGTAACCCAAACTCTTTGGTGAATCTCTGTTGCAATAGTTTCATCATTCTTCTCGTCTGAAAGTTGGGCTTTGAGAATAAACGAACTATACAAATTGTGTCAGGTTAGCTTCAGGGGTGAGATGGGATCCTTCCAGGAAAAAAAAAGGGTGTAGGATTACTATAGCAACCAATTATACTGACATCCCCTCATCAAAAGCTACACCTTGAACGGAGATCCAGTGTCAGAGATTTGGCACAATATCCCTTCAACACAAGTCAGTCAACGATTGCAGGAATGATACAGAGTGAGAAAGCTGTTCTTAGGAGAAAAAAGTTTTCTGTAGACTGGAAGCTGTTTTATCCTTAGCAATGTGTAACGCTGGTCACAGCCTCCCTTCTCTACCTCATTTCCTATAGGGCAAAAGAGCAAAGGGATGTGAAACGTGGGAAATGAACTGAAAGCCTCAGTAATTGCTCCCCTTGGAAATGAAGACAGACCAGATCAGTCCTCGAGTGTGATTTTACTGTGAGGAACAAAATCCAGGCTGGAGGATAAGGATAGTCCCTGGAAAGTCTTTTGGAGAAAGTAATAAGGTGTTCACCTAAGAGTTTTTTAAATACATTTTAGTTCAAGGGTATGGTATCTTATTACATTGGAGAAGACTACCCTGTGCATCACCCATTTTTTGAGCTGCTGAACTCAAAAATCAGTCCTTATGTACCTTTTCTATAAGCCAATGTAGCTTAAACAACCCAGCCTCCATTTTGCCTAGCTAAGGTCCCTCATGCTCACAGTTTTTCCAGCTTTCTGACTTCATAAGTTGATTTTGTGAGAGATGTTTATTTTGTTTATTTATGAGGGCAATCAACAGTACCTCCTTACACCAACAACATTTACAGTAATACCTCCCCAACAGCTCTATCTCTTCCTGAGCGCAGAAGTGCAGGACTTCCCAGCATTTGCCAGCATGATACCCATAACACACTGGACACGTAGGAGAGAAGGTCTATACCGCAGGGCTGGTTGTGCTGCTCCCCTCCTATAGCAGGCTACAGGGGCTGTCGAAGCCCCATAAAAATGAACTCTCAGGGTTACTGCAGGGAGAGCTGATTCTTTCCACAGCTTTGCAGCAAAGCATTTCATTGAAGCCACCTCCTTCTCTTGAATTCTCACCTGAAGACATTGATCCCAATGTTCTAACAATGCCCTAACATCCCAAATACTTATAACACTCTCAGGCACCAACAATTTGGGGAATTACTCATTTTTTTTCAATATTTACAAATGCGAAAAAGGCGGTTTCCATTGTATCCAACTTGTTATTTCATGTATTTCCAGGGTGCAGTGTTTTATCTTATCCCAATCACAAGTAACTCTTTTTGCTTTTCTAAAGACATCTGACATTCACTCATCAATCAATACGAGAAGTTACCACTTTTAAGAAAAATGTAGTGCAATAAAATTACACAATGTTAAAGCTGCAGTAGCTGCCAGTATTAGTTTATGTGGCTTCTCTCTTTCCATGGTTTATCCACATGCTGGTCGGGAAAGGATGCTCATCTTATCACCCGGACTTCCCTTGCAGTCTTTGTCCGGTTGATATTAATGCAGTAACATTCACGCAAACAAAAAAGCAAATTCTCTTGTGGTTCTTTCTTTCTGTGTAGACACAGCTCCTCTGCTTTAGATTCTGTTCTTTGTCATTCTTGTGAGTTTGCTGGATGCCTCTTCCAGGGAAAGTAAGGACTCCTTTTTTCTACCAAAAACTTTCATTTTATCCATTGGGAGATACTTAACAGTTAGGACGTTCAGGTCCCTAAGCAGTAATTAATATTTTCTCACCCATGATATGCTCTCCTTCAGCGCTAACCTATTAACTTCCCTACTCAAACCCAGGTTCTTTTATTTTCTCTATGTTTAATTTATCATGTGCTTCATAAAGTGAAGCCCCATAATTACTTGGAAAAAAATGCCACAAGGGAGTGAGGGCTGTGACTTGAGTTGTTAGAGATTGAGTGAATCCTGTGTCTTCCCCAGAGTCCATGCCAAGTCAGTGCTCCAGGCTGCCGCAATGCCTCACACAGGAAGCAATGCCCTGTTTTCCACCAGCGATAAGGTCTCATTCAGTAGTGGAGATTAAGGACTGCTTTCTTTGGGATGACAGAGGCTAATGACATGAGGATAGGTCAGTAATAACAGTCCATGGAGAGGAGTCAAAGGAATCTCTGTCCTGCAATACCCATCTCCAAACCCCGAATCACAAGCTCTGACTGTACCCGTCTAACATTCAGGCACTTTCAGTTAGTTGATATTAATCTCCCTAAATGTACCAGCAAAAGCACAAATCCTTTCTGCTCGGACTAGATGAGTTGTTGCCTTGGCTGAGAGGTAGCACAGTCACCAGCTTTATGCCTGCATATCACAGCTTATGCCACCTTCTCCAAGACAACTTATTATGATCACAGCCCATCCTGAACTGCTGGTGTAGCAGTGTTGTGCGTGCTACATGACTGTTATACACCTCACACCCACACCTTGGTGGTATACTGAAGTGATCTGAGTCTTTGCAACTTTGAAATGAAAGGGGCAATGGAAATGCAAATTGTTGCCGAAGAACTGAGATATGGTTCGAGAGCACTTCCCTGTCGAGTCTCATTCTGTGGGATCCCTCCCTGTCTTCCTTGTAGTCCGTAAAGTGGATTTGTCTGTGGCGTACGTATAGTAATGTGCTTATAGAGAACACAGAGGCTTAAGCAGCTTTCCTCGATGGCCTTTGATTCACTGAAATTTGCCCTGGGAAAAATTGCAGTGGTGGCTGATCTACTCCATCCCTCCTCCTGGTGCTGTACGTTTCCCGTATCATATTCCTCAATATTCTTTCTGGCAGATGTGCAAAGAGGGCGGTAATAAAAGCCTGTTTGTATGACTATGAGTTCATTGCTTCTACTCCAAAAGAGTGAAAAACTAACATTCAATAATTCTGCTTTGCAAGCCGTCGTTATTTTGATAACACTTCAAGCGAGAAGCAGAAATACCGAGCAGCCTCCGGGCAGGGAGAATTAGCAAGGACAGTGTCTTGCCTGCAACTGGAAGCCTCTGGAAAACAAGAGTGGGTTTGAAGCTGGAGGCCTTCGGAATCAATAGACGATTGTTTGCATGTGGGGGCCACAAAGTGCCACTGCAGTTGAGGGTCAGTTGGTCTTACAGTTACAAACTGCATTTTTCGGAGGCCTGTAACATGCCTGTTTCTGTTTGCAGGCGGCAAATAACATGCCACACAAGTGGCCTGCGAGCTTTTGTGTTTCCTTAAAGGAAAATATATGTAATGAGGGAGGAGGGAATTAACAGAGAGCTGACGCTATGTTTCAAGGCCCATGCTTTTATTTTTAAACTCTGTTCGCTAAAGACATGCTTGGTCTTAATAAATATGTTACTCTGGCCAAATCTTTGGTGATTTAGCTTCACAACTCTCCCTCCATTTAGTGGAAACCTTTCAACTAAATATACATGCATTAAGCTGTCGAAGTAGATGTTTATTTTATTTTTTTAAAATTAATTTAAGGCCCAGTTCAAAACACACTGCAATCAATAGAAATCCAGTCAAGGCTTTAGTGGACATTGGACCATGCCATCATGAAAAATGTCTTTATTAAACACATTCCAGAAGTCAGATGGGCCAATATTTAAACAACATTTCCTTACCTACCCTAAATTCCTCCCTGTCAACACAAGCAGGGACTTACACCCTGTGTTCTGAGGTGTTTGTTTTTTTAATATTATTTTTACATAACAAAACTGACCAGATGGATGTTCTGATGTCAAAAACCATGCAAGAACCAAGTCACTTTTAGCAGTCTACTAGATAATCAGCGATATGCAGGTAGAGGTACACAGATGCAGGCAATGGAAAGGTACAAGTTCTTCAGGGTCAGTAGACGATCTGCATTAGATGCCTAGTAAGAGAAGGGTAAATATCTTCTCTTTTCCTCCTTTGTGCTATATTGTATTCAGTGTACTTGAGGAACAGGTGATAAAAATAATTATTAATGTCTGTTCTTGCACTATGTAGAATGGCCATCAAGGATTCTGAAGGTCTGAAGTATTGTCCTCCTCTATGGATCAAATCCCTCATTTATTCCCTGGTCCCTGTGTTACCATCTCATGTCTGTGTCCCCCTGCTACAACAGTGATGCTCCCCTAGGGCCAATGGACCTTCAATTACTCTTTGTGTTTTCGGATGTGCTAATTAGAAAAGGAAAGATATTCGGGGAATTAAACTTACTGTCTTTATCTCAAAGACACTACTGGTATAATACAGAAAAACTGCCTTTAGATACAGTGTATGCCTCCCTACTAAAACTTAAGAGAAATCATGATACAAAATCAATGGGATTGCTTAGTTTCACTCACTAGAAATAGGGATTATGTTTCTCACCTCCAGGGATTCTGGGTAGTCACATTTGTTAATATATATAAAAATGTTATGCACTGCTGAAGCAAAAGACACTATGAGACACATGTAAAGTTATTATTAAACTCTGGGATTCGGATTAAACAGGACCTTGATCTGAACCACCACTGGATGCTGTTTCCCAAAACCAAACCCCAGGCAGTGAAGTTTAGCAAAGGAAAATCAGCTTCATCTCTCACCTTGTTACCTGTGTCCAAAGCCACGGGACTCATCATCAGAAGGAACTCCCCAGGTGGGCTTGGAGAAGCTGTGCTGAGCTGCTCTCAGCTGCAACCCACTCTTGCATCTCTTTAATGCCACATGGTTCTTCATGGCCCCTGCAAGCTTTCCCACTGCAGCTAAATACGTCAAACATGCAGCGAGAGACCTATGAAAGATCAGTGCTCCATCAGCCTTTCACTGGCATGAGGAGGACAGATACTGAGGGTCTCTGCTGCTCTCCTTGCTGCTCTGCCTTACCTATTTGGTATTTATTAATTTGAAGAAATTCCTCCATCAAAGCCGTGCAAGTTTATTTCCAAGGCCTGTTCTCTTCCTTTGTGTTAAAGGTGCTTCCCCTGCAAATAATAGTCTTCAGTTAAGTCTCCGAAAAGAGCAGTTGGATTTAATGGCATGCAAATAAATCACATATAGAAGGACTGAGGAAAGCTACAGCTGTACACAAGTAATAAATGTTATTATTCTCTCCCTGTCTGACCCAAAAAAAAAGCCAGCAGCTTCAGCATGCTTTAATTAAATAAGCACCATTTCTTCTTTAGAACAGGTGATTTTTTTTCTTCATCTTCATATTATTTACTACTTTTGCCAGCCGCCTAGTTGCGATAATAAGTGTTCTGTTCCTATTATGGATAGGGGGAAACTGAGGCAGGACAGTGTAGACCAGCACTTGCCAAAGTGTCTGTACAATATTAGTCACCAAAACTCGATGTTTTATCACCTGGGTAGCCAAGGTCCTTGTTATCAGCTGCCCCTGAGGATTTCACTCTACACCATGGGCAGCTGGCATCCTCAAAAGTCAGGGTGCTGATTTTGTTGCCTAATATCAGCAATAGGTGATGTATGAGTTGGCTCCATTTCATTTCTCAAGATGCTTTAGAAGCAGTGGCGTTTGTGCGTCAAATCCTAGTACTGTGTTCAGCCTCTTTGAGCACCATCCAAAGCTGGAAGGAAGCAATAACATTCTTAATTTGCGTTCATTAGTGCAACCAATAATTGAATAGGAAAATGGGGTTAAGTGAGAAGAAGGACTCGAAGCTCAAAACTTGTCATCCCTCCAGCCCTTGTGCTCACGGAGCCTGCTCTTAACCCCAACACAGCCCTGCAAACCTCTCCTTTCTCTCACACCCTGCCTGTAGCGCAGCCACGTCGAGTTGATGGGGATCGGCAGTGACCCCCCCCTCACCTCCCACGCTGCCTGCATCCCACCCTGCCAAGCCATGGGACTCCTGTCTGCAGAACATCACCTCGGGGAGAGCTACATGTTGTCCAGGGAGGAAGGTCCAGGGTACAGAGAAAGCCTTGGAGGACTATTCATTACCTACCCTCCGTTCACAATATTTTCAGGGAGGGGGGGGCGGGGGGAGAGGGAGAAAAATCAGTCCAAAAAAATTAGTGATTAGGCTTGCTAATTTTAAGCTGATTACTGTTTGCAAAATCAGTCGTGAGAAAACAAGTTATCAACATACCGTTTCTGATAGTTTCCCCCTGGGAGCAGCAGGCTTGGAGACTGCTCTGCCAGCACTTTAATCTCGCAGAATTGAACCCTGCGGGGTGCTGTGTGCCTTCTAAAAATTGCTGAGGCAAAACAATATCGAGGGTGCTAAGGACCTGTCTGGAGGCATTCAGCACCTGGCAAGATCAAGCTGCAAGTCATGCCTCTCCTTTCTTAATAAAAATTGCTTTTTGGGAGGGAAAAAAAAAAAAATAAAATCCCTCCCCAAAATATGTTATCTTTGAAAAACCAATCTGCCTTTGCAAGACAGGCTGTAATTGAATCCCAGCTGAATGCAGCTGCAATTGGGGTGAGGTGCCAGCGTCATGAACAGCATCTGGAAAACCACAGAGAACGGCAGAGCGGAGTTGCATAAGCTGAGAAGCTCTTTAAAATCTATGCGCGTGCGCGCGTGTGAGCGCGCGCGCACAGGGTATAAATAAAATAGAGAAAAAAACTAAACAGACGATCTGAGGCCAGAATGGCAGCAGCGGAGAAAATGGCGGCTGAGCCTTCAGCCTCCCAAACCCTCTGACTCGGCAAGCATCCTGCAGCGCCCGGTGACCAGGACCCTCCTGCATCTTTGTTCTTCATCATACCCCGCTTCCAAGTGTGAGCCCGAGACTGTTTACTTCTTCTCCCCATCTCTCTGAGGGATATGATTCACACGTTTTCAGATTTATTTGAGCAAAATGCAATAAATATGCTGCTTCAATTTTAACTGCTGGAATGTAGCCAGGGTTTTTAATGAATCTGGCCTGTGCGATTGAAGTGGTCCAGGATCTCAAAAGCTCTGGGCACTGTTAGATTATACACACAGACACACACACACACACACACACACACACATCTCTCCCCCCACCTCCCGTTCCCTTGGGGCTCTCTGAGTCACACACGACTGCAGGTTTTTAGATTCATCTCTGGTTAAAATTAGCAGAAGCCTTTATTATTCAAGAAGAGGAAGAATTCCTATCACAGCTGCCGAGAACTGCCATATTTTTCTTGGATTTCCTGCACCGACCTTTTATAATTTGGCTTTATCTGTTATTCTTTGTTTCCCTAAAAAATAGTAGCAAGGCTTGGTCCTGTCAACGCTGAATTTTAATTAACAGTTCATGAAGATCACTGCATTAATCTGTAGCTGGACTGTCACGGATTTTTTTTCTGTGCAATTGGCATCTCTAAGGTTTCGATCTTTTATAGTAATGGTTTGTAACAAGGGGCCGATAAATCTCTGCTGAGCGTGGCGCTAGTTTTGAAAGCTTGAACAAAAGATGTATTTCAAGCAGCTGTAAACACCTTGTTTTAGTTATCAGAGCAGGTGGCAAAGGGCTTTTGCACCAAAATCTGAAGGCATATAACTCAAGTTTAGTTATATGAAGTCAAGCACCGGTTTCATTCAATACACAAGCTGTGTGCATTTAAAAAGAAAACAAAAACAGGAAAATGAGTTATGATATAGTAAATATGTCCCATGTCAACTCAGCAGGAGGGTTTTGGCCAGATCCCAGGAGACAACATCACCATGACCCGTGGGAACAGGCCTGGTCTGGTAGAAATGCAGTGCCACTGAATGATTCCCGCAGTTTCTAATGGGTCCAAACCAAAGTGGAGGCGTATTGCCAGGGCCACATGGAAAAATCAGAGGATGTCAATTCTCCTGTGCCTCCATCTGCGGATAATTGGTTGAACACTAAAATTCACAAGGAAAATTTTGTTTTAGAAAGATGATAAAGAGAACAAACAAAAGACAGGAAATTAAAATTTATGTAAACATAGTGGTTCCCAGAGCAACTATAAATGAGCCACATTGCATATATAGACGAAGGCATAAAAGTTAATACCATGTGCAGCAATACCATACAGTACATAGGTACCCTTGGGACCATGTTACATTTGCTACGGGACCCATCATTTTGAATGGTTTGACTTTTACGCTTTCAAGGCCTCAAACATAACGTTGCACCAATGCCACGTGGGAATAGGGCATTTGCTGTTTATTTGTTTGTTTGCTTAAAAAAAGAAAGGACCATTTGAATAAAATAAGCACAAGTCATATTTTTCTCCTATTGCATACCAGAGAAAAAAGTTGCAGGCTTTGATCTCCAAAGATTCCTCAATAGTTTTGTTTGGGGAGGTATTTCTCCACTCTGATTTAGTGCTCACAAAGTGAGATGGCAGGAACGGAGAACAGGTCTCCTGTTGAGATAGGGCAGCGTCTGTTCAAACAATGAATTATAGTACAATGTAAAGTACAAGGCTTTTCCCTAAGTAAACGTGGGAGTGCAGAAGGGATCAACTTAGCCATGTAAGCTTCAGATCTGAAATACCTAAACTCCTTGGAAACATGCCTTCAGATGGCTCTTCTATTTTTTGCAAGTGGTTATCCTGAGTTTGATTCTCTGCTCCCTCATGCAGTTGTTGACATCAGTAACATGGGTGTAAAATGTCACCAGATCAGAAGGCAGCCAGCATTCACCTTGCATTTGTATTCATGACTATACAAGGAAGAGGGCAGCAGCAGGTCAGGCCCACTGAGATCCACAGAGATTACTTTGTCGATGTGGGATGTTTATGTTCTGATGGGGTGTTTTATAATCGACTCTTAAAACGGTGCCGCAGCCTATTTGTTCTGGTTTCATGGCAAAGCAGATTGGAACATGGGAACTATTGTGGTTTTCCAGGGTCACTTTTTTGTCTTTTTTTTTTGCTTTTGTTTTTTTGGGTTTTTTTTTTTGTTTTTTTTGAAAGGCATTGCATCCCCCCCTTCACTTTTTTACTCAAAAGTTTCCAAAGTTTCCCAAATTTCCTAAATGAAAGGTGTTTGGTTTAGGATCAGACCTGACAAGCATCCCCTGGGTTGTCAAGTCCCCTCACCCATTGCTCCAGGCAGCTACTTTAGTGCTGGTGCTTTCCCAAGCCACGCAGCAGGGACGTACCTGGGAGCAAGTACCCCTCCTTGCTGTCCCACACCAGTCCCAGCTTCTTGCCACAGCTTCTCCTTTATAAGATCATGGCAGCCACATGCATCCATCACAAGACCTCCTAAGGACAAGCTCTCCCTGTCCCCTACTGTTGGTGGGTTGATCTTGGCCAGCTGCCAGACACCCCCGCAGCTGCTCTCTCACTGCCACTCTCCAACAGGACAGGGGAAGATGATAAGGTGAAAAAACTTGTGGGCTAAGGTAAAGACAGCAATTGAGAAACATTATAATAAGAAAAACTTGTATTAGACATTGCCAAACTGTGAAGATGATGTGATGAATGTGTGTGATCTCCATGGAAAATTGCTGCAGTGAGGAAAAAGTGAGCTGCAGGAGGGAACAAGTATGTTCAAGGTGCACTGGTATGGTGAAACCAGGGCTTGCACCCCTTGGTCATCAGCACCACCTACTGACGCCTCCATCTGCTGGGGCCTCTTGTCCAAATCTTTCCTGGCAATACAAGGCCACGATATATGGTGACAACTGGGGAGCTCAACCACTTGTTTCTCCAGCCCCTGTGTCCCAGAGATGCGCAAGTTGCACTCGTTCTAGCAATAACCCCAAGACAGCAGCTATGTTAGGGAATTGCGTTAGTGACAAGGAGAGTGAAGCTGCATCTCTTGCTGACCTGCTGTGTGGTGGTGGGGATGCTTTGCCTGCAATTCATATGACCATACCTTGACTTTTGAAAGTTTGATGTCTGGTTCTGAGATAGCTAGTCTGGATACCTTTGGGAGCAGTTAATCATACCCAAACATAGGCACCTACTCCAGCTGGAGTGAGTTGACCTCTGGAGATGTCTTCTTCTCTCTGTTGATCATCTAAAGTCCTAAAATAACTTAGACTTCATTGAATTACTTGAAAACATTTTGAGTGCTTCTGTTTCCCATTCCATTTCTTGTTCTTACCTCTTTTGTTTCCTTTCTGTTTAGTGATGTGGCCCGTTTCTCACTTTTTATGTTTACTGTAACTTGTCTAGTGGGACCCCAGACACCACCAAAACCAAATGCTTCATCTAATTAATAATAATAAAAAGGGAGAGTGGTATACTCTTTGTGAAAAAATTTAATTTTTTTTCTAATTCCTGTTCAGTTGAAGCAGCTCATTTCTCTTGAAATGGAATTGAAATGTCATTAGTATTTTCATTAGCATGATGACTGATGATACAAGGCAGGCAAGTAGATTTGGGGCCTAGGCTGATAAATTTTCATGACGTTTTTGTAAGACTGTTCTAAACACTTCAGAAGTCACATGCCAAGTGGTTCCAGATCATTTAAAAAAACCAGAAGACTTTTTTTTCTTTTTTCTTCTTTAACTCCTGGAATGAGAAACAGCCGCACTGCTATGCGGAAATAGCACAGCAAGCATTGAAAATGCCGGCAGTTGCTAAACATTTTTTTTCTTCAATGAAACAGTTAATCTTCGTCAATGAAGATATTTTACGGATGGGTCTTTGGCTTTTTGTGGAGGGTTTCCCCATCTCTGAGGATTCACATCTCTAGATGAAACGGCGCTTATGTTTGTGGAGGAGAGAAATTCCTGTGGAGAGACCCAGCTTAAGACCTAACCATAACTTAGGCTGCCTTTAGAGGCTTTTTTGAGAGGTTGAGATGGATTTAAGTGATATATGTGTGTAAGTCATCATGACGGTTTTTCTTCCAGGGCCTTTTCCCATCACTAAATGAACAAAGAAGAATGGATAAACAAGAGAGGAGAGGAAATGTTAAGCTTAGTTAGTTGTCTAATCGTTCTGAGACATTTTGCCCTCTTTACTTTGAGTTAGCTTCAAACACAGATGAAGAGAAATATGCACTTGGGGTGGCTTGTTCTTCTGTCTATTGGTTAGGCTATATTTATTTCATTGATTCCTTCTGTACATACTAGCAATTACAGAGCTGTGTCGTGTAATTCCTGTGTTTTTCTCTCACCTGAAATTTTGAATTTCTGTGTTGCTGTTGTTTGGGGTTTTTTTTTCATTATTATTTTTAATGATCTGTTTACTAGGAGAAAGGAAAAAAAAATGTACTCACTTCTTTATAATGCCAAGAAAAAGACCCTTTTCATGAGACAGACAAAAAATATTTTTAGTTTTCTTCCTGGGTAACAAATCCATCCTAAACGATCACAAGAAGTTTCTACAGTTTTACATTTACTGCACGTATACTTTGATGCTTTTCGTTGCAGCCGTTTTGCATCCCATTCAGGGAACAGTTGACAGGGCATGTTTGTGTTGCCCCTTCATTGGTGACAAAGGGATATTTACAATGATGAGATATTTCCCTACCCTCAAGAGAGTTTGGGACAAGCGAAAATGAAGGCTCAGGGCTCAATTCATTTGCCCACATGTAGTTGTCAACTGTCATTTGAGATGCCTAGGATATCCTGCCTGGCCTCCAGCTGCTCTTGCAGAAGGGCAAAGGTCTTGCCTGAAGCCCTTCATCATATCTGCCAGCCTCCCTCGGATGTTTCAAATACCTCAGGGCATTTCAAATACAACCAGGTGCCTGTATAGAACTTACACTTCTGGCCCAGGCATGCACCATCCACATTTGACCCTCTCCATTTGAGTAGGAGGAAATTACACTGGAGAGATTGTGATTTGGCCAAAAAACTTCGGGGGCAGGATGGATTTTCTCACCCAAATCTGCTTGCCTACAACTTGAGATTGTTATCTGTGTTACATTTCTCAGCTTTCATTATAGCCAGTGAAAGTTTAGCCAATGGAGCCTGAAAGTAATTAATCTTGGACTAAAGTAGATTCCACTTTTTCAAATGAATCACCCACTCCACTCTTCTCACTATATTAATTTGATGCCGGTTACCTGTCACGGCAGCTTAGACACATAGATTTCATGTAGATACCCAGGTTGTGGCCACCTAAAGTTAGAAGAGATGAAACCCCTATTCCCTTAGTTATTAAAAAAAACCCAACAAACATCATCAGGAGGGTGTAAGTACAAATCCATAGATTATTTTTTTTTTTAAGGCACGATTTGAAATATTGAATTTGATTGAGCTGTTTTACTGGGCAGTTGTCCCAGTAGGAGAAAACAAGGCCTGAGTGTCTTTTCATGCCCAAACTGCTAAGTAAAACTCCTTTAGACTTCTTCCTCCCAGAATTCTAGTTTTTCTGTAAAACCTCCAAGGTCAGATTTTGCACACAATTGTCTGAAACTGGAACCTATCCTTAGGTAAATCTCTACTGAGACATGGAGTTCTGAGCAAATAAAATATCAACTTAATTTCAAGCACAAAGGTTGGAGATCCTATGCTTGGCAGTTTACTCAAGTTCATTGTTTTTTCCATAGCTTGAGGGCCTGACCAAAATCTCAGTCAGGGTCAGAATTTTAGCAGATTCAGCCACTGTTAGATCTTTCCTTTTGGATAATAAAATTCTGCCACCCCAGGAAAGCAATCATAATTAAAGAAAAACTCTGCTTGTATTATCTTTGCTCCATCACGATGCTCTCTCAAAGTGGATGCTTAAAGAGAACACATTCCTACCCTGTTACACCTTTCTGTATTTTGTCTGCCTAGTGCTATAAAATCAGTATATAAAGCTATGGGAAGAGAAGTTCATTGGTTGAAGAACGTAAAATACCCTGTTTTGGCTCCAGTAAATGTGAAAACTCAAGACAGACTTGCACCAAAGCTGTGCAGGAAAACACTCTGGAAATTTAGAGTGGCTCAGGCATAGATGTGCAGCGTTCA
Organism: Dromas ardeola; assembly: GCA_013398915.1. Classification (NCBI taxonomy): domain Eukaryota; kingdom Metazoa; phylum Chordata; class Aves; order Charadriiformes; family Dromadidae; genus Dromas; species Dromas ardeola. The sequence continues at coordinate 171,694 of VYZM01004448.1, read as the reverse complement.
AGTTGATAGCATAACTCCAAATGTCAGCAGTTAAGAGCACTTAGGGTTTTCCCAGTGTGTTCTTTATTCTGCTTTTCAATCTGCTTTTCACACATGTCTGTAATAAGCGATTTCCCTCTTCCAGTTTCTTTCCAATCTATTCTTTGTCTCCTATTTCCACCTATTTACCTATTTCATTCCACTTTGCACTCTTCACCTCTTTAACCTCGTCTTCATCAGTCAGATCCCTTCTTGTGTCTAAACTCCACAGAGGCAGTCTCTGACCTTATTACATGTGGTTTCTCTGCCATCCTTCTTACGCTGTTAAAGGAAGCATTCTCCAGCAAGAATTTTAATGAAAAACACTCTCAATAAAGTATTTCCTTCAGCATTTTCCTTTCAAAAATATGTAAAATCCAGAGATATTGCACTAAAGCTCATATCAGAGAAACTGCGCATCACTGAGGTTTTTAATAGGATACAAGCGAAAAGATGAACTTCAGGAAAAATCCTGAGTTCTAATCTTTCTGGTTTTTCTCCATCCACAGTAACCCTGAGCAATTAAAATAAAGCCAAACATTATACTCTCTTTGATAATTTTCATTTATTTTAGTTGTTTTCAGAATGCCATTAGAATAGGACAAAAATTAAAGTCCTATATACCATAATGCTAGCTAACTATTAAATTTCTTTGTTGCTAAGCTTAACTGGCAATAACATTGGTGGTCTTACTTATGCATTTGTTTAAATAGATTTCAGTTTTCATACTGCAGTCAAGTACTGTGGTTTTCAGAATGAAAGGTAAAAAAATACCCTATATCTATTGATCTGAAATAGAGGAAAGGAGAGAGAAGAAGGCGGCTATACGTACTCCCAGTGTGCATTATTTTTCATCTCTGGTGCTGATAAACAAGCACTCATTTTAGTGATAAATCAGCATTAAAGTGGGATGAATGGACTCAGATATTAAAACAAAGCCAGCACGAAACCTTCTAAAAATAAAAACTCCTCTATTATAGTCTCTTAGATTGCAGGGTATAGAGGGAGTTCTATGAAGTGCTGAGATTTTACTTCAAACGCATGTCATAGAGTATTTCTCATTGTATGAACTGGGGCTTAGCTTATTACAGATAAAGAATAAAAATGAAATTACTAGGCTGTCCAGTAGGGAGAACGCTAACTTAGAAGTCAGCAGTCTTGGATGCTCTGATCGGCTCTGTGACTCAGCCCATCCTCATCCCACCTGTCCCCAAGTGCTTACCGTCATCGATTAGACACCTTTGGTTGTGGCTGAGGTGAGTAGAAAGTTGTGGACCCATCCGGAGGACCAGTTCAAATATTACTGGACTAAGTTAGATGGTGGAGGTGCCCACCAGGTTCTCTTGTTTTCCTTTTGTTTAACAGTATGGGTAGCTGGGTTCAAGCAACATCTCTGGTGCTGTTTACTTTTCAAACACAGACATCACCACAGGACTACTTAAACTGGTGTAATGCAAATATAACATTTCAATTAGAAAGAAAAAGAAAATCAGCTGAATTTGTGCATCATACAGATATTTTCTTTTGCTGACTGCATACACAGGGAAAATGAAGCCTTACCGTTTCTGGAGGAACATTGCGCTCTTTTTTCTCAGTGGAGGTCTCTTAGTTGAACTTGTTCAGCAAGATTTTTGCTAACTATTTTGCTAACTTCTCTTAGATTTCATCATTTGTTGTACACTGGATGTGCCTGAAAAATTACTCCATCATTACACCAGCCCGGCCCTTGTGCCTCATTTGTCCTCCCCTCACCAGCAACCTGACTCTTCTGCTCATGCTTCATGCCAACACTCTCCTACCAAAGCTGTCAGTGTCCCATTTAAACTGTGATAAATACGAACTGCTCTCAGCTCCATTTGCCTAGGGAATATCAGCTCTATCTGCCACATTTAAAAATGATCATCCCTGTTGTTAAGAAAAACAACAACTCAAAACACTACCCTTGACTTTTCTCATTACTTACGGACTGAAATTTCCCCATCTGTCTTTCCTCAGCTGTGTTCTTGAGAAAGAAATCCTATCTTCTGTTTCCTTCCTCCCCAGTGAGCATATCCTCATCCACTATGACAGCCCATCTCAGTGTGACTACTCATCTCTAGGTAGTTCCTTGCTCCTAGCTGCAGGTCTTTTTATTTCTTCCCCTCAGCATACCTAGTGGCCTTTTATGCCTTAAAAAAAAAGCCCTTTAACTCGCTCTTCCACCTAACCATCATCCCTCAAACACTGCTTTTTCATTTCATTTCTTTCGAAGATTTTAATTTTTCTCCTGCCCCTCTGCAGAAGAATTTAGTTCTTCATCACTGTGTATTAAATGATTCATTCACTGAGATATTTCATAGGAAATTTCATTTCTCCAACAGCTTTGGTCTCTGTCTGTCTCTCTTGATTCTGTCAGCCTCCAATAACTGTAAATTGTAAGTTTCTGCTCAACTAAAAGTTTCAGGCTCTGAGCAAGAAAAGCCTTTGACTCTAAACCCATTAGCAAGCCCCTGTAGCTTAAATCCATGTTCACAAGGTCTGTGATCCTGGAACCTTTGACTCTGAATTAGTCTCTTGAACCCTTGAGTTTTTCTCTCGTTAAATTTATTGATTGCTGTCACCCACATATAACTAACATGATGTTCTCCTTTGATCCAGCTTCTAATGGAAATCCACATTTCACCTGTTCATCACTTCCTGGCATGACAAAATCTGGTGGTTTCTCCCATGACATTTTCAAAGCCCAGTCCCCCTCTGTTTGAAGGGCTGGGGGCCTGGGAAGGGCCTGCGGGGGGCTGTAGGAGACTGGGTGTGAGCACGCTTACAGCCCCCTTGGGTTACTGTCCCGTACTGCCCTGGAATATGGGCTGCTTCCACCAGTTCCATTAAATTTTTGTCTTTGAGTACACGAAGGACTGAGCTTCCAGACACACATCACTTCATCTCCCGTGGCTGAGGCTGCACGTCCTTTATTCCTCAGTCTCCTGACTCAGACCCCCTCCATTTTCATGCTGACAATATGCAAGGAGGAGGGAAGGGAATGAGATTGAGTATCAATAAGTTTTTCTCTACTAGTACAGGAAAAAACAATCCCAAAGCAAAAGGCAATGTTCAAGAACACGTATCCTAGGAAGTCTAACTCATTGCAAATATAGGCTTGAAACAGGCGAGAGGCTGGTCTTTGGAAATTTCAAATTGGAGCTGATCATCATCTTAGCTGGAGGGGCAATGGGGATTTTAGACTCATCCTGATGATGAGCTAAGTCATATAACCATAGAATCATCTAGGTTGTAAGGATCATTGAGTCCAACCATTAACCTAACACTGCCAAAATGACCACTACAATGCTTCCTTCCATTTCCACCTTGGGTTTAATTCTTGCATGGATAACGCTAACAGCTACGTTGTTTTCAAACATTTCATGTCATTGTAGGCTGCAGATTCCTGCAGCTCCATGCAGTCCTGGGACCCGCCTCCCAAAGTGGAAGATGATCCAAATCAACCCCACAGCTGTATATAGCAACAGCAGCTGCTCTGCTTGCTTAAGCAACGCCCTGCGAGGCTTCAGGTATGCAGCAGTTGCCACTGTGCTCCCTGTCAGGAGACACAATTATCTTCATAAAGAACTGAAGAGGAAGACTTGCACCACGTTTCTTTAACTCAGGCGCAGAGATTCACCCAAGTAGAAAGGAATGGCGAGATGCATTTAACCTCATTAGTTTCAGGAGGGATGACTTTGTGCAATCCATCAGTGTACAGATACATTAGGGGAACTAAACTATTTCCACATCTCATTTACATAATGGATGGGATGTGAAATGAGTCCTATGGAAGAGAAGCGCCCTGGAGGCACTAAAGTTTATCACTATATGTAAGAGTTCTTTTAGATCATTGCATTAAATTTCCACTAACAAGATAACAAATTAATTGTCTGTATTACTGTACTCACCCAAAGCGGATAAAGTGTATGATTTCAGCAGAGGAAGGCAGCTGTTTAAGACAGCTTGGTGGTTATAGGAGGAGGCAGAAGAGATTAGTATGTCTCCCAGCATTTGCGTGCCATGATGCCAGCCCTCCTCCTGCCCCTTTAAGAAATCTGGCTCGTCTCTAATCGGATGTTGGACTTGAGCTTTATTAGTGAAGTGAGGGAGAATGAGTAAATCAACTGTATCAGACAAGCCTCAGGACATCTGGAAATTGATCATTCTGCAGAAATAAGCACTCTGTGTTTATTAGCTGGGAGTTCATCACTATCGCTTCTCTTTATCCAATTCCTAAGAGATTTCAAAGCTATCATCATAGCATTAGCTCTTGTGACTGTGCTACTGCAGATAAAGATCAGAAGATCTATCTAATGATGGTTTCTCGGTCTCCCTCTTTCTTTCTCTAAAGGTCTCCTGATTTAAAAAAAAAAAAAAAAAAAAAAAATTGAAAAAAGAAAAAAACGGGAAAAAAAAAA